>JAODTR010064382.1:0-16483 GCA_025399935.1 Amblyopsis rosae
AGAATGAGTGTAACATTGGTAGAAATATAGTTACTGTGTTGAGATACTGTAATTAGTGAAAAAGTGAGGATCTTACGCACGCACACACACACACACACGCTGGTGTGTAGGTGGGGGCAGAGAGCAGTGTTGTTAGCGGTTAATTTGTTGTTAGTGCCCACTACAGCATGTTCCTCGACAGCTATTGAAATGACATAGAAGCATCTGCACTGAGAAGGAATTATAATTATATATATATATATAAAATATGTGTTTGCGTTAAGAGTGTCAATATTTGACACTGCTGCAGACATACTGTAGACCGCAGATGTAATTTATGTAACTAGATATGAGCACAGATACTGTAAGACATTAGCTACAACAAGCATTAGAGATTCCTGTTGTAATTACATTAAAAGGTATAAGACAGTATATGAACACATTCATGTTTGACATACACGCAGCCAGGCTTTTTATTAATGTGCTGAGGAAATTTCATGAATTGCATTTTTACAAGCAAAGAATAGTGTCTTCCTTGGAGTCCATGGAAATTAAAAAGATATAGTGGCCACGTCAATTAGTTAGTTAGATATTTATTAGTCTGTTCTGAGCTCACAAGCGCCACATTCAGCCCAGCCAGAACACAAACAGGCCAGTCAGCATCTAACACAGCCACTTCTTGCATATCAATGCCTGACTAGGCGAAGTTGGTGTAATCGCCTGCTCATAACTTTGACTGACACTGATAAGACACATCAGTCTCTAATTTTATAGAGCATATCCAGACTGACTAACAACGGTGTTGGAGTTCACAACACATTGTCTACAAGCAGACACACAAATATACTACCTACTGCCCCTGTGAATTCTGTACAATAGGCTGCAACCCAACAGATCTTCCAGGTAAACACTTTTTTAAACACTTAGCATTGCTTCTGTATGCCATGGCCCACATACAAATTACACTAGAATTGTATATTATTCAGTAATTATCAAATAAATCAATGTTTAATTTCGAGAATCATTGTGGATATGCACCTCAGAAAATGTATAAGATTGTTTATTTTAGTATTATATTTTAGTGAATGCATACTTATTTATTTAAATATATTTGCAATGGCAGTAAGAAATATGGCTGAGTGAGAAGAGAGACACAGACTGAGTTGAGATTTTTCAAATAAGATAACAATAAAAGTCTTATTGTATGGCTGGATTGAAAAATCATGTAATTTCGAGAAAAGACAAGTGGAGGAATGATGATTAACATTTAAAACAATGCCATTGTGTTGGACTCATTCAGCGAGGTGATTAAAGGTATAGTCAGCTATTGCAAGCTAATTGTAAGATAACTTTTTGTCAAATTCACCAATAAATCTCCTCGCATTTTGCTGTTTTACTATTCTCTGTGTGTGGTGAAAATAATCTGGTACTTCTACACAGCCAACGTGATGAACACCGCTCACAACCACAAAGCTGCAGTACCAAGCTTCACAATGTGTGGGGCTGTTGGGCAAGGTTTTGATTTGAGCTCGAAGTTAGCAAGCCTTTAAAAAAACGACCACATGAAAAACGACGTAGACCGAAGCTGCTGCGTGGTGAGTTGTTTTGTCTTCACTGTGTAAATGAAATGTGAGGTCGGATGGCGGTGAAGGTGGTGGCTGGCGAAGGATGGATGTGGACAGAGATGAATGAGAATGTTGGCTAAATGCTGGATACATGCTTTGTGTTGTAGGGCCAATAGGCTACACTGCAACAGCTCTGTGGTGCTTTGATTATACTGACCTACAGTATGTACCAAGATGAAGTTTGACGCTTTTGATCCAGCATCACTTAAGATAAAAAATATTAAAATAAAAAGTATGCAAGCTGCAAGGTGCAAGGTGGTGCTGAAGCAATGCCTGCCATGTATGACGAGATGATGGTCTGACTGGTGCATGCACACATGATGATACAACCTCACAGGACACAGGAGGGGATTAAACAATAAGTAAATTATATGTATAGATAACAAATCAATATACAGTAGCCTATATACACCTTTCACATACAGAAAGTGCTTCGCAATAAAATGAAATAAAATAAAGACAAAAGAACACAAAGGAATAGCATCAACGGCATCAGGCAGCCATGACAACCCTAATCTAACTAAAAGCCTGTTTGAATAATACTGTTTTCAACTGATTTTTAAACGATTCAACAGAAAAACGTCAAACGGGAGGCAAATGGCAGCGCATGAAATGATCGGTTCCCTCCAGTCCTAAAATGAGTGTGGCGATCCACTGGAACCTCTGACTTGATTATCTGCTTTATAATATAGGCAAGACACAATACACATTTAATCTGTAAACAACAAGTGGAGCACAAATAAAGCCTGTTTCATTAGATCAGCATGTATTAAAGAATGTAGCAGCGTTATTTGTGTAGTTGGAATCTGTGTGTGTGTGTGTGTGCAGGCGTGTGTGTGTGTCCGATTTGAGCTTGCTTGGTTCTCGGTTTATTTTCTGTCCGCCTAAATATTATGTTTACCGTTTGTTATTTTGTGCACCCAAAGAAGGTCCTGCAAATGTAGATTATATCAACACTGAACTCCCTAGCCTTCTTTGGGTTAGTTCCTCCAGTCCAGAGATATCCTCCTGAATTATGCTACTAGCCAAAATCAAAATACATATATCACCACTTTATTATTATATTCTAAATTGTCAATATTAATGTGCGTTTGACATGGGTCGATGTTAATGTCCATGTTCATCTCCTATTCATCATCAGTCCAGGCAGGGCCTATGGAAATAAACAATTGATGCTTTATAAGTTCGGGGGTTTGTGCTCAGAATCTCTGAGATAATTCAAGTAGTTACACGTTAATTATCTTCTAAAAAACAAAACACAACTTGAAATAAAATAATACGATAGGCCAATGTTCACCCCTGGGCAGCACATTGCCCTTTCAGTCTATCCTGTCGTCTCTTAGCAACGTCCAGGCAGATCAATGGGAAATGACTGGGACTAGTGGGGGAGATAAAGCAGGCACGGGGACATTAGGAGAGAAAATGGAGAAGAGGACCGCTGAGCGTGGCGGTAGGCCAAATGAGGGACGGAAGGAACACCTCATGTCTCTAACGAAATAAGAGAGTTGGAGAAAGGGGAGTTTTTAAGGAAGCCACGTGCTAATATAAGATAATAAGAAAGGTGGGTAAGAAGGGCATGCGATCCCGTAGAGCCCCGGTATAAGAAGACAAAAGCCGATAGCCCTGTCACAGCGACAGGACCACCGACGGGCTGAGACTGAGTGTTCTCAAGTTAACACCCTCTCTTTCACAGCAATGTCTATGCTACTTGTTAAAATAACCTATGTGAAATCTAATTTTAAAATGATATAAGTAGGATTGTAATGGATTATTGAATGAATAAAGACACGAGTTCTAATCTCACCTTATTGAAATGGTTGTTATTCTGCAAGCTTCGGCGTGAAATGACCAAACCTGGGTTTCAAATGCCGGTCTTTTCAAACGTAGACTTGAGTTCAGTAAAAACAAATCTGCTTCCGATGTTGTGGATGCGGTTCAGCTCCCGATTAGAGCATTATAACTGTCGCGTTTACCGGAATGTCACATTTTTCTTTATGAACGCGCACGAGTGATCAAACAACCACAAGCAATGCAGGCGAAACGACTGAATTATCCTTCATTGAGTTTTCAACATGTGCAAACCACAGAATATAAGGACGGTGCTGCAAACCCATCATATTCCAGATGTTCCAAATATCCCCTTGTCGCAAGATAAAAATTACTGATGATGCTGTTTTCAGTCGACAAAGACCACGTCCTGCAGACCTGCACAACAAATCGTGAGTAGGCTGTGTCTTCGCTGGGAGGACATTCCTCGCTGGTTGCGCAGACCCGGTCGGCAGCCCAAGAAAAGGAGCAACACTATAGATACCCCGCCTGCCCACGCAGGACGCACACATCTAACCCGCGTTGGATACAACCCTTCAAACGCGTAGCCTACGTCTGTATATTTTTGTAGTTGGAAATGCACGGTCAATATATGCTAAATAGTATTGTTTATTTGTAATTTGAGCCTATGCTAGCCAAGTCAGCCTAACTGACTTGAATGAAGGACCAATTACAACCCATCGACCTGAAGGTCCGCCCAATAGCGCGCTAGAGGATCTGATCAGATAGTCTTTAATTTGATCACCACGTTCTGTTTTGAAGTTTTCAATACAGGCTACATCTCGCACTTTCTCAGTGCCCAGTTGTCTTTAGAAGTATAAAGTTAAATGTAATACATGTAGGGTTGGTGTAAAATATTCACACGTTTTTATTCATAGTTAGATGACCTACAGAATAACTAGGTCTGCATAGAAAACATTGTTTGTATAGCTGTGGTAAAGCAACCACAGGCGGTAACAAAGTAGGTCTAATGTTTCTCTTCTACAGTAATCTACAGCATAGGCTAGCCTAATATAAAAAAACATCACTTTTTGTGCACTTTAAAATTTAAATGAATTTCACCAGATAAAGATATGTATGTGCTGTTGAATGTATGCTACACGGGGTGCAATACTAGTATTTTGTTGGACGTGAAACTAGCCACTGTTCTAGTCTTCATTAAATTAAATTCACTAGTGTTGCCATCTACTGGACATATTTGCTACTACATCTTTAAGATATCTATCAGGCAGTAATTGGGTCACCTCAAGATGACGACATCAATTTAACGACGGACCCTAAAACGGCGGTGGATCGTTTTCGTTCTGAAGTTCCAAGTAATTGAAATATCGGATGCAACTCCATCCAATTTATATCAAAAACATCACTTATTGCACGCTGGTAAAACTATTATCGTTAATATATACAAAGCTCCTTGTTATTTTTGTGTGTGTTTTTGAAGGAAGTGGATGGTATTTACAACATATAAGTGTCCCTTTGTATGAATGAATGATGTTTGGCTATCCACTAGCATGATAGCTAAATAATCGTGTACGTTTTTAACCTACTTTCTAAATAAACAAAGCCGATGCTTTTTAATGCGTTACACCCAATTCACTTCTTGTAAGCCATAATTTGCATGGAAAATGGAATGGGCACTATTACACCGTTCAGTAGATGTAACGTATGCTAGTGATATTATTGCAAGTTGTGTTTACAAGTTAATTGTGCAATATTCTTTAGAGTTCAGCTTAGGTGTACGGAACCATAAATTAATAATAGCATGATCCCTTAGATTCATTTTGTAATTATATATATTTTTATATTATGAAAAATACATATGTGCGTATTTGTCATTGGTTGGAAACTGCTGAATTACCATTTCAGCAGAGAATTACATTCTGACAACTGTAATTGTTTAGTTAATTATATTGTTCTTACGTCTTTGTGTTATTTGCCCTTGTTTACCTAGGGCTCTTTACCTGGCTCCCATAGGACCTAGTGGGAACTAACAGCAGGCAGTCATGTTTCTGTACAATATCACCCTACAGCGGGCTACTGGCATCACGCATGCCATCCATGGGAACTTCTCTGGTAAGATTTCATGTTGGTATATGTTTGCCCTCTCATACCTAATTTCCTAAGGTCATGGTATACTTCTAATGGACAGCGTCTGTGAGTGCAATGTTTATTTATCGAAAGGAGGAGAAGGTGGAAATGTCTCTATAATCTAAGCAAAAAGTTATATGATGTCACCTGACAACAGCGGAACTGTTTGATACTTTAGTTTCTACCAAATTCATTTGCATACTGGTTTTTGTGAATATTATTCTCTGATCATCCGCTTGGAACGCAAAGTTTTCTATCTTTCTTGACGATTTGAGGCGGAGCTGCAGCCGCACGCTGCGTGGTAGGATCTCCAGTACCTCCAAAAACTAGTAGTCATGTTTTCAGAATTTTGGCATCCACTTGGTACCGAAGTAACGGTTCTTGTGACATCCTTAATGCCGATTGTGTTTCCCTCCAGTGGGCCTAATTTGCTCAATGTCTCTACTGTAACTACTGATTTTGTCTAACTGTTTTGCTTCGACAGCTATACATAGTTAGTTCTGGGTTTCCTACATGGTTAGTAATCTCGTTACACAGCAGCTTCTCGTGCCAGAATATGTACGTCTTGTGAAAAACTTGACAAAAATGGCAAAAGTGCATTTTATGTGTTGTATTCCCGCTCTAAAGATATTTCAACAGGTAAGAAAAGATATTATAAATTATAGCGGGTGAGATGATGTTGAGTGATAAGGATAATTGCAAAAGAGATTAATTTATTTTATATATGGGACTTAACAGCACTTGTGTTGCAACATATGCACGCTCATATGTTGGTGAAATTGGTGGCGTTACGTTTGCAGTACATGGGTCTAGAATCTGCATTCCGTGGATGGAAAGTATCAGAAAAATTCCCTCTGTTGAAAATATTTCCTTGAAAATAATTCTAAGTGGATTTAGGTGGTCTATACAGGACCAGATGTACCTCAGTTTAAAAGTGATCCCCTGCGGCGACACATTTTAAACATAGCTAGCATTTTAGTTAAACGAGTGCCTTATGAATATTACATTGTTGGATTGTTATGTCTTGGCAGGAACCAAAATGCAGGAAATAGTTGTTTCCCGGGGGAAGATCTTGGAGTTGTTGCGACCAGATGCGAACACAGGGAAAGTTCACACCCTGCTCACAATGGAAGTGTTTGGCATCATTAGGTCTCTAATGGCCTTCAGACTCACAGGAGGAACTAAAGGTAAAATAAAAGGCTCCAAACGATGGTAAATGTTAATAATAAATAGCGGTGCTTTTTAAAATCTTCTTAATGGATATTAATTAATATCTTGATCGATGTCTCATGGGCGTGGCCTATAGTCTTTTCATCTTCCTGGAGAGCTGTAACAAGTTTATACTGTTTGTAGCTTTATACTTGTTTGTGTGTTGTAGATTACATTGTAGTGGGCAGTGACAGTGGCCGTATTGTTATCTTGGAATACCATCCATCCAAGAACATGTTTGAGAAGATCCACCAGGAGACTTTCGGAAAGAGTGGCTGTAGGCGTATTGTCCCTGGGCAATTTCTGGCCGTTGACCCAAAGGGCAGAGCTGTCATGATCGGTAAGAAGTGTTATTTAGTAGGGCTGCACAATTAATCGCATTTCAATCGAAACCGCGATATGTCCTTGTGCGAATATGTAACCTGCAAAAGCATGCGATTATTTAGAAATGATCTTCACACAGTGCGTGTAGACAACCTCCACGTATTACCTTCGTGCTAAGTGCATGGGCAAGGTGGTCCGTGACAAAGATGACCAATAACATGTCTGTGTCAATTCACAGACATCTGACAACTGGCAGAAAAGCCTTATTTAATATTTTGCCTAAATGTAGATATGATTTGAGACCGTATTTATTTTATTTGAATTGCTTAGTCTAAATATTTCAAAATACATGTAGGCTACATTATTACTATTTTTGTGCTAATTTAAGTGGTTCTGTATGACCTTTTACCACTCATCATTCTCTTTTAGGATATACTCCACTATACTGTATTGTATCTGTACATAGAAAATATTAGTTTGCTGCTCTATTTAAAATAAAGTACATAGCACTTTTAAGTGTTGATAACAATGGAAAAAGAATTAGAGCTGCTTACTATATTGCAAATCGCAATATTTGCCAAACTAATCACAATAGTACTTTTTAATCAAATCGTGAATCCCTATTACTTAGCAATAGTCCTCAGTGTTTCCTCAGAATTATGCTATTTGTGGTGGTATCTTACGTATGTAAAATACTGTATATAACCTATTGTAATTATGTACTTTGTGACAAATGACCAAACAATAGTTGCATCTCCATTGCATCACAATGTGTGAAGCAAATTAAACATACAGTATGCTACTCTGTCAAATTACTGAGAAGCGCATACAGTGCTCTATCTCTCTATTTGTCTGACCTGCTCAGCACACAATGTATTTTTCTGCTGTGTTCTCTACAGGTGCGATAGAGAAACAGAAGCTGGTCTATATTCTGAACAGAGATGCAGCTGCCAGACTGACCATCTCATCCCCGTTAGAGGCCCACAAAGCCAACACGCTAGTCTACCATGTCGTGGGTGTGGATGTGGGCTTTGAAAACCCCATGTTCGCCTGCTTGGAAATGGACTACGAAGTAAGGCAACACAAAACACACTCCATGTTTAGGCCATGAGATGATGCGGTAGAAATGTACAATGTCAAGTGCTGTAGAAGTGATGAGATTCACATGTCTCTTCTCTGACTGTTGCTGTGGATAGAATGTCTCTGATCTCGGCACACTAACGCATGCACACAACAATGAACGCCTTTAGCATTAATTGTTTGTCTCAATATACTGTGTGTGTGTATTTTGCACTGTAAAACGTTTTTTTTGTCACTTGGCTAGTTCAGTGTGGTTTACTGAATGCATCCCGGGCGTGTTCTCTCCAGGAAGCCGACAATGACCCCACAGGAGAGGCCGCAGCCAACACACAGCAGACGTTGACCTTCTATGAGCTTGACCTGGGCTTGAATCACGTGGTTCGCAAGTACAGTGAGGCTCTGGAGGAGCACGGGAACTTCCTTATCACAGGTAGGCATCTGAACACTGAGAAGGGAGGGGGGGTATTTTCCGTTATTGACTGGCATTGAATGAAAGTTAACACAAAGTATGAAGGCCAATACTAAGGACCTTTAACGAACTGAGTCAGCTCTGCTGCATACACTGTCAGAGCTGAATCAATGATTCATTGGCCTCTGTGTAGTGACTAATTGCATTATAACACTAAGGCTCAGTGTATACAGTATATTAAGTATTAATAGCATACTGCAGTTGCTGGTGGATGAGTAAGAGAGTTTTTATTTTAGGCTTTCTTTACTTTAGATTAGACGGTAAATGTGTATATGATTTTGATCACATGTTGCTGCATCAACAGTCATATCTGTTTTAAATGAACATGTGTCGCTCATAGTTTATCTTAAACTAAGTTGTGTAATATCTTTCTGTTGCTCCCTAGTTCCTGGTGGTGCTGATGGGCCCAGTGGGGTTCTCATTTGCTCAGAAAACTACATCACATACAAGAACTTTGGCGACCAGCCTGACATCCGCTGTCCCATCCCCAGACGCAGGGTAAGGCGTGCGATCCGTTCGTCGCCCATCGCGTTGTAGCTGAAAGTTGGTTGCCGGTTTGCATTCCAGGCTTTATTTGAGGTGTCCCTTGATTTACGATATCCTTGGTAGGATTGTCGCGGTTAAATAATTTTCCATGCGGTGATTTACGTTTGTACAATAGCACGCTATGCGGTGTTATCGCAATGTTTTTTTGTTTTGAGGGGTCAAGTGCGTGACGGAGAGCTTCCAAAATAGCGTGATTCTGTGGCATTTATAAACACAATTTCTAGGCACAGTGATCTCAGTCCGTAATGAGACACATCAGCTACCAGTTTAGTGCACCTGTGTTCTGACCAGTGACTGCTCCTGCTCAGGAAATAAGGGAGGGCTATTGTTTTGGTGACAAATTCAATAGCCTAGGTAAATTAAAGTTATCTAAGTAAATCTAGCAATCTACGTCAACTAGCTATTGTCACATTACATTGTAGCCTACAATGTCTTGTTTGAGTTTTTCTTAGTCATTTCACTAGTGCCATATCACTAGCCTACCCCTAGATGGCAACGTAGGCTAAACTTAACAAGCAACGATGTCTGCTTTACAATTTAATGAATCCATTAAATGTCTTAAATAATGAGGGCTAGAAAACACACTAAATTGATAATGAAAATAAATGAATTCATAATAGTCTGATTCAGTCGCCATCTTATTTTAGGTGCAGCAAAATGCTCTCGCCCAATCTCTCACAATACGGTAGTAGGCCACCATGGTTCAAGTGAATGAAAAACATTGATGTTTGGCTTCTGTTTAGAAATTGTTAAAAATAGTTATGGAAAAGCACAATTGCATACACACTAGACGATCCTACCAATTAATATTCTATTACTTCCTTTGCAAGTCATGCAGACAGAACGGATGAGATACAATCCATAATGTGCAGCGACTAACCATATAATGCATATCACTGACGGATATCTATGAATATTTTGTATTATGTAAACACGTTAGTGCCAGCACTCCTGGAAGCAGAGAATGCATTGAAGAGCCTGGAAAAATATGTTTACGTGAACACCTATGAGAGTGGTCGGGACAATTTTCAGCCATGTTGAAATTTGCCAAAAAGGGTCTGGATCCTGGCTATTCGTACTCTACGGAACATTGAACGCTGATTGTATTAAGATATTTGGAGGCAGGGCAGTCAGCTACCGTAGCGTACACTGGTAAAGTTTGAAGTTCCCTCCTCGCTCTTTCTCCCTTTGGCGACGCACCGCCAATCGGCCTAAGGAATAAACCGTCAACAACGGGGCTGGGGGGAGTGTGTGGTTCAACAGCGCGCATTCCATGAAACTTCATATTCTATGTGCTAGCCTCATGAAAACATCAAATGTAAACATTGCGGTTGTCGTGACAGCCCTTATCCTTGGCACCCATTGGTCGTCACTAGGGTTGGGTATCGTTCACACTTGAAACGATACCGGTGCCGGTCCGGTACCTAAACGGTACCTTTTTCAGTACTTTACTCTCTGTAATAATAATTTTAATTATTAAAATGTTATGTTGCTTAGGGGAAAAAATTGCCTGACTCTTTACAAACAACGTGTTTTAGGAGTTCTGCTTTAGCCTACAGCCTAATGTAAGCAACCCTCAGGTTTCTTGAACGCCCCCTACCCTGCTAGTGGTCTACGCTGTGTAACTACATTCACCGAAGCAGAAATGCGTTATGCGTTAGCATGGCACACTTTCATAGCGACTTTAATTGTAGTTGTAGCCTACAGGGTTAAATCCGAAATGAGCACGTTGTAAGTATTGTCGCTATAAACAATAAGACTAGTTTGATCTGAAACCGGAGATGTGCCATAAATCCTGCTCTATCTCACGAGCTTCAGTTTAATTTTGCAGTGACTTGTGACAACAATTATTCTGGCTATATCAGGTTAGCTCCATCATACCGCCACAAGAGTTTGCTGTCGCTGCTTCTACAGCGGTCTGTTTATCTCACTGCTCCAATCTCAACTGCAACTACGTAATGTTTTAAACGAACCCCCTACAATGCTTTGCCGAGAGCTGGAAGAGATGTTGTGCCCTTGATTGGGTCCCCTTGATGGGATCGCGCATATTAGGCTTCACTTCCAGAATGATAAATGGATGCGTAACGCGCTAAAATAAAAAGCTATTTATCCATTGAACATGAAGACTAGATACTGAAAATGCCTTTACCCTCAAAGGCACAGCGAAAATCTATAAATGGGACAGAACTTTTTTTATCAAAACTCCTGCAGCCAGCCCTGGATACATGTAACCCTCCATGACAAGTGGAAGTAAAGTACAGAAAAAACGTAAACCTGGAATTTATTTTGGCTCATCGCAGCCGTGATTGTGTTGAACATTTAGCAAGCTGCAGGCTGTGCAGGGATGATGTAATCTTGCTCGCGTTTCTCTCTACGTGCTCTGAAGTACCGAAATATGGTACCGTTTGATTTAATCTCAATCGGTACTCTGTAGTACTGACGTAATTCTGTCGGTACTCTTAAAGGTACAGAGTTTGGTACACAACCCTAGTCGTCACCTCAATCGCGTCGCCTGAAGTTGAGCTTAGTTTAACATTACGTCCACCCATTTTGCTTTGTCGATTGTTATTTCGCCTGTCGTCGCTTCAAGTCACTGAGTCTCATTGACATTCCATTGACTCTCGATGCTACTGAGTCTCATTGACATTCCATTGACTCTCGATGCTACTAAGTCTCATTGACGTTCCATTGACTCTCGATGCTACTGAGTCTCATTGACATTCCATTGACTCTCGATGCTACTGAGTCTCATTGACGTTGCATTGACTCTCGATGCCACATCGCTTCAAGTCACTTAGTCTCACTGACGTTCCATTGACTCTCGATGCCGCGTCGCTACGTCGCTTTCAGTGTGTTTTCCTGGGGCTTTGCGCTCATAGTATTCCTTGCAAAGGACACAAACAACTGAATGTGCTGACTGCTTGCTTCCACAATGGAGTGTTCTGTGTTTGTCACTCAACACTCCCCAAGTTTAAGTTGCATATCAAATGTGTTGTAGGGCTGTGCGATTTATCAAATTTTATCAAGTTTCCAATGTTAACAAAAGCAACTCAATCTAGATAAAAACCAGCGATGCTCATATTTGTTATAAATGCAGCGTGCTTCTGCCCCTCCCTAAAAGCCCATACTCAAGGAGAAAATACACCCAAATGCATGCTAGCACTCTTACATTTTTTTCCTCTCTCATGGACACATCTCAGACTCTTCATCGGCGTGTAAGTTAGACCTATGTCGGTAGTCATTTGGAACTGGTAATCCCTATAATTAGATAATTGTGAATATTAGCCAAAATAATTATTTATATATATATATATATATATATATATATATATATATATATATATAAAAAATACAGTACTTATACACTCTCACTCTCTCTCCCTCCCTCTCTCTGCCAGGCCAAGGCTTCCTCACAACACTCCGTGACCTACCACTGTGTACAAAGCAGAGTAGACGCTGAGCGCCGCGTCCTTGGAGGGGAAGGACTTGCGCGCCGTCATGACGACCAGCGGGTTCCCGGTGCAGGCGCGGCGCTCCGTGATGTACTGCACGGCCGAGTGGCAGCCCAAAGCTGTGTAGTTGGGTCTGCAGGCGGACAGGAAGTGAGGCGTCTGGTTGCCCGTCACCACCTGGCCGGCGTTGACGAAGATGGTGGTGGTGAACAAGCCGAAGGCGTAGACGCCTGTATCACAAATATGACATTTAGGAGAGGAAAGGAGGGGAAGAGAGAGACTATGCTACAACACGTTGACAGAATGCTACCAGAATGCTGCCAACAATGTGAGAATTTAAGACAATTGTTTGTTTATTGTTGTGTGCATGCAGTGTTTGCGTCAGTATTGGAACAGAGGTGCCCTCTAGCATTTATACATTGTGGTGATTGTGCATGGCAAATCTAATTGTAATATGAATTCTAATATCATGTTGCCTAGTTGGTTAGTGCAAGCTCCACCCCAACAGTAATCAGAAGCTGCGTTTACATGGACCCTATTATTCCCATTGGAATTGGGTTAAAAGCCCAACCCGATTGTGCTCCATTTAAACACCACCCATCGGAAGAGAAGCGGCCAATCCGATCGAAATTTCATTCCGAAGCAGTGGGGTAGTATAATCCGTTCTATGACCCGATTGAAAGAATAATTCTACCATGTAAACGGTACTGTACAACCGTAGAGTACCGTACAATGGATGTATTTTAAGAACGGTACAAAGTCTGGGCATAACAACTGCGACGCGTGCAAATAAGTGAATGAGAGTTAGTACCGTCAATAGGAAAGATTCCATTCGGAGAGACACACGCGTGTCCATGTAAACCCAGCTACTGTAGGCTACTACAGCACAGTAGGTCTTGGATGTGGGACAAAACTACATATATGGGGTAGTTTCTGGGAACCTTTGCCCGGGAACTAAAACAAGCCAGTGTGAAAGAAAGAATTGTCATGAAAACCCCTCCTCTGCGAAGTAAAGAGAAGATAGATGGGAAAGTTGATGGAGGGGATACATTAGCTCTGCCAGATTTAAGATATACTAAAATAGCCCCCAACACGTTGTCATCAGCCGAGGTGTGAAATTACAGATGAAACCGCCACGTCAACGAATTCAGCTTGATATGCAAATTCACGGGCCACTTAAAATGCATTAGTACATTATACACCATCACTCGCCTCACAGCTTACACATTCATTTTTCACCCCATTAATAGCCTCATGTGTACGCCAACAGGCCTGTGCTCCGCCCATCCTGGAACACACATGTTCATTGGCCAAATCCTATTTGCGTCACTCCCCCTTTTCGCTCCCGTCCTCACGTTGCGCATGCGCTACAGTACACACGGAGAAGGCTGATCAGTCACCTAAGAAACGGATGACTCGTCTCAGCAGGGGGTTGAAGTAGCAGCAGTCGCCGGTGACGATGGTCTTCTCCTGCGTCCCCTCCGCCTTGGTGAAGAAGGCGCACAGCTCTCCCATCAGGATCTGGGCACGCCACAGCACAAACGCACGCATTGACACTTCTGCACTCGCAGTGATAAAGCTCAGTATTAACCCACACCCTGATTGGGTGTGGGTTAATACTGAGCTAGCAAACACACACAGCACCCAAACATTATCAATTTGATCAAACCTAGGGTTATGAAATGTTAAAGACAGAGCAAAAGAGGGACAAGTGAACTGTAAAACAAGATTTGCATAGCAAGCATGGATAGAAATGCTATGCTGAACGCAGTATAGACTGTCTGTGAACGCTCCTCCTACTGTAGTTTGAACTGTCACAACAGCCTGCCACTTTGTCTTGAGCTGTCTGAGAACATTTAGTAGCCATCACACATCACATTCCATCACGTTAATGAGCCCGAGTATAAATGCATAATTGATCAGGAAGCAGATTTCTAGGCAATCAAGAATTCTACATGGGGCAGCTCACATTACGACCGAAAGCAATGACATTCGGACTCATTTATCTTCAACAGGTTCCTGTGGACATCTATTGCCCGTTCAGCCGTGGAAAAACCTGAAACCCTTGATCAGGCTTTTCTAGCATGAGTAATGATCTTAGAGCTCACACTGAGATTGAACCTAATTAAGTAGCTTAATCACGCTCGATTGCATTAGCAGGGCTCCCTGGCTGTGGTCAGATGGGTAAAATTCACCTCTGTTCACACATTTATTTGTGATACAAGGCAACGGTTACAGAGACTGAGTAGCGGGGCTGGTGTCTGATTAATTGAGACTGAAGTGTGTCTAGTTATAGGCCTACACGGTGTCTTGACAAAATCTAAACGTTTGGCTCTACTGCACAATAACATTTAAGTCTACTGAAAAATCCATACAGCTCCCAAACAGACATTAGAGGGACCAACGTTAATTATGCCTCTACATAAACCTGTCAAGTACAATGACAATGATACAAAAATACATTAACATAGAAAGTCACAGAAATATTGAGAGGCAAAGACTTTGAGGGGCGAGATGGCATTTCATGTTCCAAGTTCCAAGTGTTTCTAAGCACGTCTGGTCAAGATGAATGAGCTAATGGCATGCAGAGGCACTACAGCAGCACAAGTATATGCCTGACAGTGTTGCTTCATCCATTAGGGAAACAAAACCAAAGTGGGAAACTGCACAGAGCGGTTCCATGGCAACCCTTAAGACTCTGATATGAGGCGTAAAATTAAAGCTGTGGGACATTAATCTGTGGCATCAAATAGGAGACATTAAGACCTGGTCACAGTTGAGACAACAATCTAAGATGAAGTTAATAGTCAGCATAATGATTATTCTACTGTATGGGATTCGAGCATAGGTTTACAATGGACTGTGCAATAATTAGAGCTACACTATATTGTTTATAGGCGTGTGCAATGAAATAACAGTGCTACAAAGCTACTTTTCATTCAAAATTATGAATATTATACAGTACCGTAGTGCTGTAACCCTCTATGTGAAATGCACTATTAATTACGTTGCATAGATCTGCTGAAAAGTGGTAACACCTCAATGAGACTCTTTGTAAGGTGGCTAGGCGCTAATTAGAGAAAGAGAGAGCGAGATAGAGAGACCTATAGAAGACACAGCAGTGGGATGGTTGCAGAAGGTTACTGTGGGAGAGCTTATACACGTTCCTTGTCATTTGAATAGTGGAAAAATCAAGCAGTAAGAGAGGACAGAAATAAAGGCAGAAAAATTAAGCGCCGTTACCAGAGAGATGAATTATTCAAAACCGTTCCTCTGCGCTGCCTATCCGAATCACGCAGGCACATTATTTTAACTGACGTCTTTTCTGTTCCCTCAAGGATCTGCAAAATGTTAACAGCACAGTCGCTTGAGCTCAGGAAGGACTGTGTTTATATTTCCAATGCATTTGTACACCCATCCAGATAATACAGAAGAGTACAGTATCTAGACAGGAACATGCGTGTGGGTGCATTACACACAGTGTAGGTGTGGAGAAGTTAGAGGGTTAGGCAGAATGAAAGGGAGGAGGACAATGTGTGAGAATGTACTGTAAGGATGGGTGACAGTGAAGGATGAGAATGATTATACTGTAAAACTTTTATTTACAAAAGGTTGCTCAAAAACCAACATGCACACACATGCATGCACTGTGCCCCGCAAAATGTACCTCCTTCATATAGTTTACCATGAAACACCCTCCTTCATACAATATAGTTTACTATGAAACCCTCCTTCATACAGTATAGGTAAGTGTACTATCAAACACCTGGTGGTTAAACTTTTATAGTTCACACTTCTATTTTGGCCTATCCATCCATCCATCCATCTTCATCCGCTTATCCAGAGTCGGGTCGCGGGGGCAGCAGCTCCAGCAGGGGACCCCA
>JAODTR010064393.1:0-16480 GCA_025399935.1 Amblyopsis rosae
GGTCACAGACCGATGATGCCATCAGGACCACATCATCTGCAAAAAGCAGTGATGAGATCCCCAGGTCACCGAACTGCGTTAACCATGGCCTCAGATTTTGCGGTACTAATCCTCATCCCAGCTGCTTCACACTCGGCTGCGAACCGATCCAGGGAGTGCTGGAGGTCACAGAACGATGATGCCATCAGAACCACATCATCTGCAAAAAGCAGTGATGAGATCCCCAGGTCACCGAACTGCGTTAACAATTGTTATAGCAGCAAAATTAACTTCCTCTTTGCTTTGGATTTAACTATGTACAATTACAATGAATGTCGCTAAAAATAAATATGTCAAATTTCAATGGAGTTTACCCTGATTGTTTAACGATTAGCCTGAAAATATTATTCCTTGTTGGCTAATCTATGGAATTATTGTAGCAACAAGGCATGCTTTTTTATCAGACAATCGATGATACAGCAGTATTGTGGAACAATGTACCGTAGTCTTGCATAAACAATATAAAGTGAGATCGTAACGCGCTTGGCCCACTGCTCGTGAATAACGGAGCAGTAATTCACAGTTGGCACTCTGCTTTTGTCATTTACAAATATGATAATATCATTTAATATAAATACTTTTAGATAAATAAAAATGAGGAGAGAGGGAAAGCCTGCTGTTAGTGATCCCCACTCAGACTTAGCAGCTGATGAAAGTGCAGGTAGGCTACCGTAGGGAGAGACCGACATATACACATATACACATATTTAGCCTTATAGACGGTTTTATGAGTGTTTTCTTACTTTTAGACTAGTCGACTAGTCTACGTAAAAATTTTCGTTTAAACGTGAAATTAGTTGTTAGGAACATCCCTATGTCACAACAATAGCCTTGGCAATGTATGCTATTGTTGTGAGGTGCAGTCTACACAACTTTGTTAGTGTTTTTATTTACAGAGTCAGGGCTGTGTAGTAACACCACATCATTATTTTAGCACGCACACAGGGCAGCTAGCGGACTGTGAGTAGATATTTGCATAATTTTAAAAAGGTTACAATCGCTGACTATACCTTTAATATTAAATATTAGAAAATATCCAGAATCAGTCCAAAATACAGTGAAATACTTAGATGTGTAGGCATCTCCACTACACAATCCAAAGCAGTTAACATAGCATAAGAACAAGATATTTAAAGCTTTCATCTTCATTCTCAACATCCTAACATTATGCACCCAGTGTCAAATGTCAATTTCAAAAGATTTTCTGAAGTGAAGTGACAATACCCCCCCCAGCAAGGCACCTTGACTGCAAAATGTATTGCTTTGACCAGATTTATAAGTAGTTGCACATGAATCACTTCTAAAATGCAACGCAGTAATTTGTAACCCTCATTTTGTGAAATGCTTTCCAATCTGCAATCTGAATAATGTGATATGATCAATGCTGTTTTCATTAAAGAGCCCAGGAAATAAGATCTAAATTTATGTCAGCACAAATTACTCAAATCATGCTCCTTGCAAAGAGGATTTCAACCTCTATTTTGAGTCAAACCAAGTCCACTGCTGTAGAATGCTGCTTTTAAGGGCATTCCCTTTAGGGTCAATGACTTGTGAGTCACAGTGTACTTTTTGTTAGCAAAGTAACACTCTAACCTTTCACACTAACCAGGAAAAAAAACAGGCTACATAAGTATACAGAACGTAAGTTTTGGTGATTCCCCAACTAAAACTGTAAATTTTTTACTAACTGACCGCAGTGCTTCCCTTTTTGTCTCGTTATGCAACTTCTCAAAGGGTGGTGTTCTGCTCTTTAGAATGCTGTCAACATGAATATCACTCAAATGACCACCCTCATGTTTATCACATACATTATCCTCAATAATACCAATGGAGATTAACTATTTATCTAAAGCCCAAAGATAAAAGATGCTCTCATTTCAGCACGTCACCTTTCACAATAGCTTAATTAGTTACACATTGTCGTCTCAAGCCCAAAATAGTCTACACCACAGTGCTGCTTTTCTTCTGGACTAATATTTCCAACGTTGCTTCTAAATGGTAAATGGACTGCATTTATATAGTGCTTTTCCAACCTTCGGGCCACTCAAAGTGCTGTACAGTATTGCCTCACATTCACCCATTCACACATCGATGGTGATTAATCGAATAACTATGTTAGCAAAAATCTAGAGATCCATTTAATGCCATAGGGTGCTCCCTCAGAAGCTTTGTCCCCCACATTACTAACATATAGTGTCTGCACCACTTTGTTTGTGTTTTTACAAAGCCAGGGCAGTGTAGAAACACTAGAGTATTGTTTTGAGCATGTACAGAGAATGGGCAGCTAGCAGACTGTGAGCAGATATTTGCTTAACTTCACAATAAGTGCATTATCTTACAATCACTGACTACACCTTTAACTGGTATTAATATTTTAATGTTAAATCTCTAAGTCTTTAAAATTAAATATGCAATAGCTTGTTAAAAAGGAATTAAGTGCATTGTACATTTAGCAAACAACAAAAAGTGAAATTCAAATAAATGTGCAGGAATACCAAAACATTGTACATCCTCCAGCTTAACAGTCCGATACAATCATCTTACAGTAAAATGAGTGCAATTTGATTAACACTAATTCTACACAGGAATAACTAAAACTAGTGCATTCTTAATCAAATCTAACACCCACCAAAGTAGATGCATGATCTCCCCCTACTCTCCTTTCAGACTATCATGTTAGGATGTTTTAGGACAGTTCAGTTATACGTTTTCGATGCTGCTTTAGTACAAATGCATGTCATGCTGCATCTAGCAGAGTGCTAACATTGTTGGCTGCTGCTTGCCTGGTATTTACCACGCCACGGTCTTTTAGCTGGGTCAACAGAGACATTGTATTTAGGGTATGTAGGCTACACACATTCGTCATCTTCTTTTCGTTTCAGGAAGACTGGGCGTGTTCATGCGCATTGCTGCCTCTCATAGTCCATTAACGGGACTGTTTATTCAGATCCGAGTATACAATTTGTAGGTATATTGCCAAGTCGACAGTACTTTTTGCAAATCAATGTATTTACGTAATCGTCCCATAACTACTTGCGTGCCACATATTTTACATTTTTTATACTCACTTGTAGAGGAGCACCGCACTTCTGATTAATTAGAATGAAAGTGAAACAAGGAGGACGGCATGAATTTGACCAACGTAAAAACCTGTCTCAGACGCGCTTATAAATCGCATGCATTGCAATATGCTAATCGTATTGTTTCAAATCGCATGTGCCTGTCGCACATGCACGTGTTCGTGTTCGTGTATACAGATTTACCTCCAAAAACGTAATCGAAGATATTTATGTGACACAGACCAGCGCGTTCCGCAGAAAGTATGATTGGCCTTAATCGAATTGGAAAATGGAAAGAAAAGGGATTTGATTCAATTATACATTTAGTTTACTGATAATGTCCTCATGTGTGTGGGCTGTTTAGAGGCAATAATATATATTATAATAATAAGTTTAGTAATTTTTTCAAGATTTGAATGCACAACCAAAGTGACATGACAACACACAAACTGACATGACATTACACAAAATGTGTGTATTCCTCTGCAGGGGTGTAAAATTCACACAGACGTCTATAGCAGAAACAAAGCAATAATGTATAACATGTATTTGTTGTGCTTGTGTGAAACCCTATAGTACTCTGATGCATTCCTTTAAAACCCTGTCCATCCAATGGGGTTGGGGTTCAGTCAGTGACCTCTGACCCCCGTTTAAAGAGGCCTATTGGATCACAAAGAGATCAGCCAACCAGCTGTACTTTAGAAAATGCATCTGACAGGCCTGTCTATATTCACTCTCAAATGCTGTAGCACATACCAGGTTCTTTCAAATTCCTCTACAACAATTAATGCCCATTTCAAAAAATCTTATGCTGCTTATCGCCTCTGGGTGCATTGGCTCATCAACTCGAAAAACCCCCACTATTTATTGAAGTTAACTTGCATGCAACAATCGTACCTTGCACACATTCAATGAATATATGCTAGTGTAAAAATGTCCTTATTTAGAAAATGTCCAATACTGCAATGAGTTTGAAAATCATTTATCTTCTGTCTTCTGTTTAGTGTCTTTCAAATGTTTTCTTTGAAAGTGGATTGTTAGGGTCTGCTACCCATCGACAAGCTCTCTGCACTGTTGCTAGAGGCCAATGTATTACTTAGACAGACAGTGTATAACAACTTAGCCTAATTCACATCCTTGGTTAAGTATGATTAACAACAATATAAATACAGACAATCCAGGGCAACCATTACATGGATATGAATAATAGGGCCGCATTTGAATGATCTAAAGTGTATGATGCAAGTGAATTTAGGATGTGACCAAATCAACTTTTTAACAGCTGAAAAAAACAAAAAGGTTGCAGCATTAGACCAGTACATTGTACTTACTCTCCTAATTAATCATGGGTGTGTTTGGGTGTAACATAAACCAATCAGAGTGTCATCTTCCATTCTCTTTAAAAGCCAGGCACGCTAAAGGCCCATTTATGCTTCTTCGTCAAACTTACGTCTTGCAACGATTGCAAACTACAGTTGCTAATATTTTCAGAATAGGCATTGCCTAGTTGCCATGCTTAACAGCTAAATACATCAGAATTAAAATGTAAAATTGCCTAGTTCTGTTTCTGTGTGAAGATCAGAAACCTCCCGTTCAAATGTCACTTCACGTCTTAGAGGCTTGTAGATTTTAAGAAAAAGCCTAAGCATTGCCTTTGGCATTCTTAGCGTAATTGTGGAAGCAGAATTAAAGCTGAAAATATAGATGATTGGAAACCTGCCGTTCTAAAATTGACATGTCACGACTATAAATACAAGAAAAATTGTTGTTATTTAGTAGACTAACGGTCTATTTACAAACGGTGAACAGCAAGAACGATATGATTATCATTTAGATAGGCTATCTATGTAGGATACACTCCAAACTGCGCTTTTCTTCAGCGGGCTGGCGAACAGACAGAAAATAGGCGCTATGTGCTGGCTCTATCTCCATGTAAGCAACACCAAACATCCAGTGTTCCTTGAGAAGTAATAAACTGTAACAGAGTTGTAGACTACACATTCTCAAAACAATAGAAAATATGAGAGTTTGCACAACTTCCTCAACATCCTACTAATTGTTGTATACAGTGCTCCCTTTCGTATTGGGGAATATCGCTACGACACAAATTCCAGGTCGCATGACGTATATGTAGTGCTTGAGTTGGGCTCGTGCCGTAGGCGATCGGCCGTGCACCACCGAACACGGCAAGTATGTTAAGGCCACCAACATGTATTATAGGAAACAATCTGCCGACACAAAATAGTATTTATAAAAGACTGCCTTTCGTGGTCTGTACAACAAGGAAATCCAAGAAAAACCCCGCTTTTGCCATGTGCAGTTGTACCCACAAATTTGATGTAATTTTGGGAATTCGTCAAGTATAAACTAGGCTTCACGCGACGGTTACGCTCTATCCGTAACTGACAGCGTAGCTTTGACACAGAAGCATAAATGGGCCCTTACATCTGTTCTGCTAGCGCAAGATAGGCCTCATAATGCTCCAGTAAAGGTTCAGTATCAATGTAAAGAGAAAATGGCTGTTCTCACAGTAAAATAAAAACTGGTTACCACTAGCAACGCCCCACTCCTGATCTTAATTCAATTTCTTTCTGAGATTATACTCTGGAAACTGTTTGCATGCGAGTTCACTCAACCCCTCTGGATGGCATGCTGTACCATTGGTAGAGCTAGATGAACCAATACAAACAGTGGAATCCATGCCAATTGATTAACTGCTCCAAAAATGTATTTATTAACCAAAGGCATTAGGATGCAATGACTGCAAACAAGTGGAGCCTGTTCAGACCCTATTGATAAAGTGAGTTTTGGGTCTGGCTACAATTACACCAGGCTACACTGGTGTTTCAAATAAATGTACAACTACAGTCTAAAGGAGAAAATAATAAAGCAAATAACACACCTGGAGGCCTAATATTGTTAATTGTTATTGTCTTAACCCGGTAGTGGTGATCTTAAAGTGGTAGTATGTATGATCTGCAATACAACTATTTTAAAACCTCATATTTTGTGCATAATGTACATGCAAAATCAGTATTTACCTCCACCATATAACCCCTCAATCATTACTCTGCCCCAGTGAACAAATACTGCACACTGTTCCTTTAAGTGTTCATTCTCAGTGGGTGTTTATGTAAAGTGGTCTGTTGAGGAAAATGTTTTAAACCCAAAGTTTAAAACATTATCCGCTTCAAATAAAACCCCATATAGCTTACACCTTAAATGATACCCTAAATTTGAACACTGGTTGAGTTAGTGTTATTCATCTGCCACAGAGAGCCAACAACTCCAAATACTACACACACGACCTACCTATAGTCTATTAGCTACCGCACCAGCCTAAAAGCTGCACATGTATTCAGCAGTTTTGTTGCTTGACAATTAAAGGATGTTTGAAATATATACTGACATTTCATTACATGAAAAGTAAAACAGATAGCATGCACTTGATATGGTGCTGGTGCTTCGATCACACTGAAACTAAAAGCACATTATCATATAATTAATATACTTATTATATAAAAGAGTCAAACCAGCCAATCGCTATGCCTCTCCATCTCCAAGTACCCTTCTCACTCCCTGTCTGAGTGAGAACATAAATCAGCAGTTACATAAACTGCCTTCAAGTTAGTTTCCACCAGTGTTACATGAGACAGAGGATGTTGTAGAACCATTATGGAAGTTGATGCGTGTTAACACAGTTCAGCCAGTTCCCCTACCACTGCCTTGAGGGGGCGGCCCACTCCGCCATTGGCAACCTGATGTCGGTAGAGTTGCAGAGGCTGATCCTCTGCCTGTAATCAGTCAACACAACATACTACAACGGCATGCGATTTAAAAGATTAACTACTATAGACAGATTGGTCTTACTAAATGCATTTACAGATAGGCCTAGATATAATATACTTTATAGTTATATGTTTAATGGATTTTTCAATGTAAATTCTTCCCTAATTGTATTTGCATCACAAACCCATGCATGTCTGTAAGACATAGCTAATGGTGTGTATTACTGATACATCCACCAGTACATCCTATCAACCCCCACCAAAGGGCAATGTACTGCAGTGTACCTAACCATATTCTGTGTACAATACAGCTACTAGGACTTGTACATCCTGGACATATCCAACTGCCCACACACCTGTGAACACACATGCGCGCGGGCGCGCCCACACACACGAGCACATGCACACACACACACACACAGGTAAATCACCAATTTAAATAAAAGCTCAATTATAAAATGTAAATCTAGCCTGCCAAATATAATACACAATGACAACAGTGTGGGAAGTCCTCCACTAGAGACACAGAAGGCCTATTTAAATAAATGCCATTGCAGGACTAGTTGTAGCTAGCTGGCTGTAGCCTCTTACCCTCAGATAAATCGACACTGACACTGGATTAGACAGTGGATTTACAGTACACCTAGCCTTGCACATGCAGATCTACTAGAATAGACTATGTGGCACAAAGACAACGAGAGGTAAAGTGACTGGGCTGCATGTAAAAAAAAATAATGAAACACAAACATCAGACACCACAATCACCAAAATTTATTTGATATATTATTCTAAAACATAAAACAGAATTCCAAAGTATTGTTTAAATCACACTCAGCCAAAAATGTAGGCACACAGACATGAATTTAAAAAGCCACTTGCTTGGATGTGGACAAGCCAAACAGACTATATCACAATCCCCTCCCCAGAACAGCCTCCTGTCATTTTTAAATGCAACTAATTTCACAACAGGAAGAAACAGAATCTTCTAAATGATGTGCACTTAGGCTTAGGATACATTTGGAGTTCATTAACCCAGAAGACATAAGCTGAAGGCTCACACACACACACACACACACACACACACACACACAAACCCATGTTTGTTGTGGAATTTCAGTTTATCTTTTTTAAATTTCATGCAGTCATACACTGGCCATACTTGTGACTGCAAGGCATAAGACGCATCTCAGTCCAAAACAAAGCATCAAATAGAAAGATAAACAAAATCAATATTAAACCGTTTAGATCGTAACTCCCTTAATTATCTCATAATCTTATCTGAAACCCTGCCTTTTAAACTGTCTTTTACTGCTGTGTATGGTCTGTGTCACAGCCTTGTTATGCTCCTATTACAACCATAATCATGTCCTGGCAACAGTCTGATACTTGCAACTAGAATCCATTAATTCTATTGACAAAAAACAGTCCTACGACTTTTAGTTAGGCATAGCTTAGAAGGAAGCAAAGACAGGAAGAGGTAAAAAAGAACACTGGACATGAGGAGAAGAGATAAATATAAAGAAGAGTGGGCGGTGGGAGGGCAGGGAATCTTCCACTCCTCAAGCCACGCTTGTTATCTCTGCTCCCCGAGGGCCAATGCTTGCTTACTGCGTTTCCCTGCTCCTTGCAGCTTTTGGCCAGGGTGCTTTTGTGTGAGGCATGCATGGGAGGTGGGGTGCTTATATCAGGCTTAACCCGAGTCTCCATACCCCCACCCCCACCCCTCCCTTTAAATAAGACTCTCCCACACTCCCACAGTACATCCAGAGCCCCCACCCCGCCCCCGCATCCCCTCAGAGGGCTCTATGTGGCAGCTGCACTCTTTACTCCGTAGCACACAGAGCCACTGGCTCTAACGTTACATTAGCGACTCTTTGGGGGGAAAGCCATGAGGAGCCACCAATGACTCCCTAGCTGTGTTTTGCTGAGAGAGAGAGAGGGAGAGAGAGAGGGAGAGAGGGAGAGAGGGAGAGAGGGAGAGAGGGAGAGAGAATAATAGACTGGCAGAGAGAAAGAGGAACGTATACGGTAAGAGAGCAGAGAGCAAATGCATTCGCACAGCCGTCAGCCTGCCAACCCCCATTCAAGCGACATCACCCACATCCAACTGACCACCGTGAACACGCTTGAGCTCCTTATTCATCCCCATAATGCACAGAGCCAGCACACACACACACACACACACACACACAAACGCGCGCCGCCTTGGAATCTAACTGAAATTCGACTTCCCTCCGGGTGAGAGTCCGACTCTCATAACAATGCAAGAGGAAGCCACGGCGTGAGGGGCCTTGAAGAAGAAGAAAGTCTCACAGAGAATCCCAGAGCATAATACACTTCTAGCACTCTGCTGCAACAGCCTGCAGCAGAGGAAGCAACCAGTGGCTGCTAAGAGAATACAACACACACACACACACACACACACACACAGGGGACCCACCTTAGTTGATTGTACTGCTAAGGCTTTCAGCAGTCCATTCCACAGCACTGTCTCTCTCTGGCTACGTCTCACCGGCAGCACCGAGGAAGGAAGCAACAGGCGGCTAGCCGAGCCTGGCGCAGGGGCAGAGAAGAAGCAGGAGAGAACGAGAGAAGACGACGAGGGAGAGAGGGGGAGAGAGAGAGAGAGAGAGAGAGAAAGAGAGAGAGATAAGAACCACAGCAGCAGCAACAGGCTCACAACAGAGCGACAGCGCTAAGTCGTGCGGGTGCGATAGAGGAGAGCGCCGACTCCCAGGCGACCAAGAGGTTTGCTAGGAGCCCACAGCTGCTGAGTAACAAAACCAACTCCCCCTCCCTCCACCTAGCTTGACGTCAGCACCGTCACATGACCCCAGTCTGCTGTGGTGGGGTAATCAAAGGGGAGGGGAGAAAACAGTGCGAGAGAGAGAGAGAGAGAGAGAGAGAGAGAGAGAGAGAGAATCCGGCGTTGCCGTGGTAACAGGCACACTGCGCCAAAATGATTTTCAATAGGTCAGCACGAAGCGCACGCGCAAAGCAGGCACGCACACAAAGAACGCTACTTCTTGTTGTATACAGAAAAGCTTGTAAAAGACTATAGCTCAGTGTGACACATTCAAACGTAGACAGGGTGATGAAAGGAAGGAGGGGGGGATTGAAAATTGGTTAAGAATGACACACGGCTGCCTCTGTTGCCAAATTGTCCTGCTATTCAATTAGAATTTTAATTACAATAAATTCACAAATTCTTAATTTAGGGAAGAATTTAGAGGATAGTAGAAAAAGGTAGAGGAAGAGGAGGAACTTTCATACAGTAGGTTTATTTCTCCATTCATTTCCTTCTTATTTAGGGGAAATATCAAATTGTTAAATTTTATCAAGAAATACCCAATTATCTCATAGTGCATCATGATAGTAATTTCACCACCATAAACCTAACCTTAAGCACGGACCAAGGATGATTACAGATGTGAGGAGCACTTCAGAGCTCTTTCATTCTACATACGACAACAGGGACAAATGCATACAGCCTGAGTATGCCTCAATATGGGAACATTTGTATTTTGATATATGATAAACAGATCAAACAGTGGAACTGAGGCAAGAGTCAAGCACCGCTGTGTGAAATTGACTGAGTCGAGATAAAATCACACACGTAGAACCAAGATTTAAAAAGACAAGTAGCTGAAACGGAGGCAGACATTTCTGAGCATGGCTGTTATTGTGTTACTGTTTTATATGTAGTTTTGTTGTGTGCATGTATTACATGACTATGATTTTGTTCTGTAGAGCACCTTGTGTAACGTTGGTTGCTTTTTAAAGTGCTTTATAAATATTTTGATTGAGTGATTGAAAATGGAAAGCTTTTTTCAGCTCCAGAGTGAGATGCTGTCAGAATAACTCAAGACAGATGATGTTTGACATAGGCTGTTGTGTTCTGTTTGAGCTGATTGAGTGTGTATGAGACTGCATTACATCAAATAAAAACAAATACCCAGGCCTGCATTTCCTCAAAAAGAAAAGTATAAAACAATAGATTCCTTTCTGAATATTGGTATTTGAACTGCAATGCACGTGGTCACATTCTGGTTCTTTCTACATAATTGTTAAAACGTTTCCTAATGAGTCTAAATTAAGCACTGAATTCCACAGAAACCCATTTGAAAAAGTTCCAGTCAACAACAGACTATTTCTTTTGGCACTCTGCCTCAAACAGCTTTCATGCTGGGAGAAAAATAACATCAAAACAGCATTTAGTCTTAGTCAAGAAAACTGTCAGGGTACTTTCACAGCTTTGAGCCAATGTTCTCAAATTAATTAGCCTAAGCCATTAGTGGCTGTATTCTCATCTTTGTGACAGCTAGACTGCGGCTTCTATTCTTTATAGACGAATTGGTGCTTGGTATATAGTCACATTTTACTTTCCTAGGGACGTGGCTTGTAGATCATAAAGGAAATAGGGGAGGTCACGTTCCCCTTTATCCCCTCCCCCACTCATTTACACAAACTCAATATAGTCAACCTATAACATCTGCCAGCCTGTTGAATAGGGGCTCAGTGGGGCCCAGGGTAGGGCAGGGTAGTGGGGTCAATGGAAAGAGGGCAAGGTCATACAAGTGTATAGGCTACCCCATTACACTACTGTGTGCATAGATGCGTACAAGATGACTCTGGCCTTAATCGGGGAGGGAACAAATAGAGAGAGAGAGAGAGAGAGAGAGAGAGAGAGAGAGAGAGAGAGAAATACTTTATTTGGGAGACAGAAGATAAATTGAACTGTCCCTCAAGACTGACAAAGATATAACAGGCAAAAGTCATAAAGACCATGGCATAGACATATGCAAGGTGGTCAAAGGGGCATAATTGAAAGCTGTCAGGACTGAACACTGTCAGAGACACTACAGGGCAGGCACTTGATGATGCAAGTCAAAGAAATTAGTCTGATAGGCAAGTTAATATTTCTGACTAAAACATGAACCCTGAGATTTTCTGTCTTTTTCTGAAAGGCGACGAAATGTATATATGTGTGCATACAGGACTGTATGTGCTTTTGCCTGTGTGTGTGTGTGTGTGTTTGTTTGTTTGTTTGTGTGTCTTAGGATGTTCGACCAGCTGCAACTGTAGAAAAGCATTGTCCACAATCACAAACTGTTATAAATAATGAACATTACAAAACATTAATGTAGAGGATGGAAGTATTTGTATCCGCTGTTCTCTAGTTTCATCATTAGTTCATCCATCCATCACTGATAACCTACCAGTTAGTCTCATTCAACTGTACACTGCGGGGAAATGAACCAGCAGTACAACTGTGCAAATCATCCATTGTAGTACAATGACAATTAATGAAGACATCTATAATTACTATTATTATTAACAACTGTGATAAAACAGGAGATAGACAGATAGACAGACTGTGGTTATGATACACAGAAAATACAGTAGCTGTTTGACAATTATAGCTACTAACTACATGTCAAATTCAGCCAATGAGTCAGCTGGCTTGCAGAGAGAAACCTGAGTTTATCTCCCGCACAACATATGCTGACCGACGTGTAGTTGGGAGTTGACAGTGGGTAGTTCTGTGAAGAGGGAGGCAGGCAGGAAAATAATGTGCATACAGCACACAAGCATTCATTCAGGAAACCTTGCCACTGAACAAGCTCTACAATTGTCAACGGACAAATGCAGCTCTATGTTATCGTCTGTGTGGTATGCACTCATCCAGCAGTAGAGTTAGCCCTTTACAAACAGTGTGCGCTATGAACATCTGTTGAGTTTGCTTTAGTTCACTATGTTGATTCACAACTCTGCATGTCTTATGTAACTGCAATACGTAAGGTGGGTGAACAATACACTGTGTTCTGGCTAACCCAATGTGCTGCACAGCTTGCCAATAACTGATGAAAGCATCTCAAATCTCAGATTTGTTCTGGAATGAAAACAGATGACGCTAATGTACACTAATTCAAGACAAGATAGATCCTTTCATTTGAAAAAGTGAGCCATACACTAGACACATTCTGCATTTCAAAGTTATTTTAGCCTATATGCCTAGTGTTATATCTATACAAAATACATATTAAATAAATTTTATTTGGAACAATGTAACAACTAAATTAGATGCATTGAAAAACAATAAGGATATTATTGTTTACAACAGTCCCCAACCTATTATTTCCCCAACATTTCAGGCTAAGGGAGGATTAAGTCATACATTAATTAACATTTTTGAGTATACTGTAATTTATTCTTTTAAATATGACAGTATTGTGTGAGGGTGTGTAAATAAATATTGAAAATATATATTCAGTGTGGTATAGTACACATTAGAAAACTTGTTATTTCCAACATGAATATGTTCATGTTGATATATAGAGAGAGTTGAAAAAGGATTATATCATAATTTCTGAACTGTACAGCTAATAATGTACAGCAGCATTTAGCCACACACTCAAAGTGAGTGGATCATCCTAACGCATAAACCTTAAATTACTATTTGTAGTGCTTCACCTGCTTCTATGCAATGTATTTCCATTGCACACTTAATGTAGCTCTTCAAAAACGCAAGTTCAGACAGCAAAATCTGTCGGCTCTGCCTCAGCCTCGGTTTGTTACATGTGTGTTACATGTCACACGCGTGGTCTTGATGCCTGTGGCTGATAGTGACCTGAGTATACATCCCTAGTATATATTTTAGGGCTGGCCGGAATACCATTTTACAGGCTTTGAAATTTCCGAAAATGATTTTGAATACTTATTCTCAAAACTCCATTAAAAAGACAAAACACATTTCATAACCTGTTCAAAATCCAAGCGGACAGTCAGGACTGTTTGCAAGCTTTCAATATTTGCACACTAGTACAATAACACAATGACTTCCAAACTTCAAACACATTAGGGTTCATGACTCACTCCATCACCTGCAGCGATTTCAGTGAGATTAAATCTATAAATACAATGGTCGCTCGCACAAACATTAAAAAAGGCCAAGTGTAGCTTATGTAAAACAATAATGGACAGCTTATAGTATTTGCTTAGATATATATATAGGTTGTCAACTACACTTTTTTTGATGCTGTAGTCAAAGAACACACATGCACACACACACACACACGAAACACATCTGCTTCCCTGTGCAGCAAAGCAAAAAATAATATATTGTTATAAATTATACAGAATAAACAGTGTATAATATGCAGATGAAAAAAACAATTCCATCATCTAGACTGGGAAAAAAAACTAATAACTTTGATTATTTATCTACTGGCATCATTGCCTAGGGAAATTTCCAGAGAGGTGGGTGTGTGAAAATGCCGAGATAAAAAAGATGTGCTGTTCGGTATATAAGGGAGTGTGTCGCAGAGGCTTTTACGACCCACTCCATCCTTGGTGGATCAGAAGCTATAAACAGTATCCAGGGTGGACCAGTGGCACCTCTCTCCCCTATTGTTCTTTGTGGCAGACGGCAGGGTCCAAACTGAGGCGAGGATTAACCGCTGCCCACCACAGTCTGCCTGCTGCCCCTTATCAGGAAGGACCAGATTGGGAGATGGAAGCAGAAATAATAAATAAATAAATAAATACATTTCAGCAATGAGTCATACTCTAATACTGCCACACACCAACACACACACGATACTCTTTCTTCTACACAATCTAACTTACATTTTCTTACAAGAGCTCACTCAACTCACACAATGTACAGTAATTATAAATGTACTGTATATTCTGTGCAGTCATTTTATTCCTTTCACCCACTCAGGTGCCACTGAAGGCAACCCTGTCAGACAACTTAAAAGCAATTGTCCAGGACCAAGATAATCTCCTTGTTTATCATAGAGAATAGCCTTATTGTAGTACAGTGTAATGCAAAGATGTTTCTCTTACAACTCTAATGGAAACACCCTCAGCACACCTCGTTAACACGTAAAACAACACCCTTCCATGGCAGACTGCACCGCGGCGCCCCGTTGCCTCTGGGAAGGAGAGGCTGTCAGTGAAGCTGATGCTGTCCTGACCTGACATGACCTTGGTTAAAACTAGCCCTGGCCCCAGAGGACCAGATTGAAGACCGGAACGTCCTACACATAGGATCTGGGTGGCCAACACATGATGGCACAAAAAATACATTTCCCAGGAGGCACAATGGGGGTGGGTGACGACGAACCATGTTTACACAGAAATATCGTTCCTAGTAAAATTATTGTAATATTTAACATATCACCTGCTCATACAAATAGGTATACATATCATAATGTGAGATGAACACTGAATAATTACACACCATTGACAGTTACGTTGTAATATGTAAAGTTATGATAAAACGTATGACACAAAAAATGCTGTACATCAATGCATTCCCAGTAGAGTAATATAACAATGTTAAATACAGTAGGTTTTGTAATCATTTGGATGTCATCCTAAATGAGGTTCCCCATTATAAACCTAGGTCAACTGGCAAAATCCAAAGAGGGTTCAGTGCCAGGAGTGACCATCTTTAAGTGTGTGTGATTAAGGGATAGTTGATGTTTATTTATAGTTAAGCAAGAGGGCGTTTTGAGCAGCGGCTCAACAGCCGAGCTTCAGCATTACAACCCTACAGGCATGTGTGTGTGTCTTAGGAGATGAGGAAGCTACTGAGACATAACTATTCAGCGCTTTTGTCACTCACTTACTCACACTTGGCTTTCGCTCTCTTCTGATTGTGTGTGTGTGTGTGTGTGTGCAGGACTCAGTGATCTGGAGGGCCTGGGAACTGTGTAGAAATCACTTCCCCCTGCTCATCTTAGAGTCATGAGAAACAAGACTGACCAAGAACAACAACCTTGGTCAACCAACAGCTTTACTATTAGATTATGTTCTATTTACGCACTATCACGAGTAGGGTTGAGTATCGTTTGGGTTTTTACGATTCCGGTGCCAAATCGATATTTTTAAAATGGTACAGGTGCCTAAACTGATATTTTTTTATTTACCATTGTAACAACATCCGCTGACGACTGGCTGTAAAGCAACCATGCCCCGACTATACATTATGGTAAATGGTCAATTGACTGCACTTACCGTATTATCCCGACTATTAACCGCATCGTATATATTAACCGCAGGTTAGCATTTAATGTAAATTTAAAAAATAAACTCTTCTATTAACCGCACCTGTGTATTAACTGCAGTTAATTCAGTGTTGCGTCATCGGGTTGGAGGCATTTATATGTAAAAAAATAAATAAAAAATGTCTGACACCAACCACACCATCAACCAATGGCTCAATGTGCATTTTTTATGTATACTTTGTATTGCTGTATCTGTTTGTTTGTTGGACCCTGAGCCTAATGTGCCAGTACAATAGCCCCAGGATGTTTACAGGTCTAAAACTAGTAAAGCACTGCGCTATTGCCTCACCGGAAATTAAAGATACATACTTGTGAGTGACGATGCTAACAGCCAATGGAAATCGACAGTATCACTGCCCGAACGTCCGAGAGCCCTGTGTCGAGCTTACAGGGGTATATGTATCAGACGTTCAGCACAGATTTGCTTATGTGACTTGTAGGCGCTTGACTGTTTGTTCCACTACCGTGAGTACATCCACCTGACAGAGAACACGTTAACTGAGCCTGCTACTGGGAA
>JAODTR010064414.1:0-12500 GCA_025399935.1 Amblyopsis rosae
ACACTGGCCTGGGAACGCCTCGGGATCCCCCAGTCAGAGCTTTCCAATGTGGCTCGGGAAAGGGAAGTTTGGGGTCCTTTGCTGAAGCTGCTGCCCCCGCGACCCGGATAAGCGGATGAAGATGGATGGATGGATGGATCATTGAAGTCTTGGATATGGACTCTGTCGTACAATATCAAGGGACAATCTGAAACATGGCAGGTTGACATAAAAGTATAGAATAAATGTCAAGTCTGTTTGAAGACAGACAGCTTGCTGTACTTCTGAGGTCACCGATCTGCTTGTTTCAGGTTCATGCAGTTCTCCACGGTGGAGGGGAAAAAGAAAACTAACCAAGAAAAATTAGGTTTTAGGGAGCAGATGTTTCGGCGAAAGGGAAAGATGGAGACCTTCCGAGTTACAGAGGCATGAAAGGAGAGGTCTCATTGAAAACAACACCTCGTCACAGACCCCACTTGGCTCAGGAGGGCTTCCCAACACCACATCAACATAGGACACAGTGTTGAGAGGCAGGAAAGGATGACGCAATGGCGGTTGTCCCAGACGCGCCAATGGCAATTTGTACTGGCTCATAGTTCGTAAGTAATCATGACGCATGGTGGGGTGTAGTACTACCAGCTACCACCTGATGGTGTCTGTCTCCATTTGAACCGCTGCAAGCCTTTACAGTTGTGATGTAGACATGGATAAGCATGTCAGCTGGCAGTGATTTTCAGCCATGGGTCTGGGGGATGGAGGTGGTAGAGGGTCGTGGGGGGGCGTTCTACCATCTCCCTTTCCGACAATACATCCTGAACAAACAGGCCTCGACCGATTCCAACAGCCGGACCTGAGGGAGATACATTCCTCCATCCCGGAAAAGAGGAGTCACATCTACAGTACAGAAGTTCTGGGAATATGAGTGCTGCTAATGAACTGCAGGCTGGAGCTGTGGAACCAAAGCTAGCAACGAAATGAAAGAGCGGCGCCTCAATGCTCCGTCAGAGGTTTGGGACCTCCTATATGCCTGCATGTTTTTCAAATCAGCCATTTCGAGATGGCTAAACTTGAACTTGCACTAGACTGTGGAAAGGCTGGCTGTTATGTTATTGTTCTGCCTCAAACAAGCTGTTATTGAATTACTAACTCAATTTTTACCTCTGTAAACCAGTGCAATGGACAATATGGTAAATATTTATAGCCACGGATGTCAACAATGAAATATGCTTATCAATCAAAGTGCCACCTCGTACCACAGCACTTACCCCAGAGTATACCTCGCACAGACAACACATGTGGTCCACAACCAGCACAGATGTTTTCATTCTCTTCACAGTGACTCAGAGAGCTCATAAACACACACACACACACACACACACACAAGTCATGTGACACAAAGGTGAGGCAAAGATTTTTAGGTCAAAGGTTAAGAGACCACACTGTAACAAGTTTATGAGCTGCAAGCTGTAGCATTGCTATGTTTTCTACCTATAAACACTCCCGATATATCGATTTAGAGCATAAGCACAGCAACGTGTCTTTCTGTCCAAAGATGACTGACACAGCTGCAAACAAGGAAGTTACATGGCCGGCAGGCTGGAGATAGTTTCAGCAGGCTGCATAAAGTCATCAAGGGGATAGTAGGAACTATGCTACTGTAACTGTGGTGTAGACATTCAATTCAACCTGCCAACTTAGGTGCTTAAGAAGCTGAGCAGATGCCACTGAAGGGAAGGATCTAGACATTTAGGAAAAAACTAAACAAAACTGGAATTTGGCCTGTAAACTGACCTGGTCATTAACACGTAGTTGTTTGTGAGTGGTAAAAACACAGCTGAAACAAAGGCCCCTTAGTCTGTGTCTAAACGTCACTAGGGGATTCACTGTTGAATGCTTTGCAACTTGAAACTTCTTCTGAATTTGATTGTTGCAATTGTTGCAAAAGAGTATCAAATGTTTTCATGTTAACCTTAAAAGTTAATTCAAGGCAATTAACCAAGAGACATTTCAAAATAATATAATCTTGGTTTTTATAAATGCTAATCAACAAGACAAGTAACACACACACACACACACGCCCACACACACGTGCACACACACAAAGTTTTGATGGAAAGGCCACTTCTTACATTCCATTTATTATTATTCCAATTATTATTTCTCAAGCCATCCATAAAACTGTCTGGTGTATTCTGAGTGAGCCAGAACGTCACTGCTATCTTCTCCCATATAGCAAGAAGCAAGCCATTCGGTCTCAGTAATTAATAATTCAATTATCTGCTACTACAACACCCTCGCTCAGCACCTGCCCTTGAAGATCCAGCCTTCAGAAAGCACGCAGTCATGGCGTGCAGGCTCACAGACGTGAATGCCCTTCAGCGCAGCAGGGGAGACAATCCCACACCCGTCTGTACAGTAAGACTCACGGCAGGACTCTCTGTGTGTCTATCTGAGAAGAAGATAATCTCTGTCCCGTGATAGGAGAGTCACTATCCACGGCACTTACTGTAAACGCACAAGCTTCCCAGAGACCAGCAATACTGCCGTCGTGAAATATGGATAATCCTGTAGACAAGACGGACACGATACGAATTGTTTAATACCGCATGTAAGCCTAACTCTCTTCCACAAACATGGCAGTCTGTCCAATGAGATGTAGCAACCAAGTGTAACCTTATACATGTACAATGACACACACACACAAATAAACACACTCTCCTATTACCCTTACCCGCTGTCCAGCTCTAGTTCCAGCAGAGACTGCGTCCTCTCTGAGTTACACTGCAAGCACCACATGCTGGCAAGTAGTCACAGGACAGGCTTCCTACCTAGCGGTACCCATGACGGCCCCTTAAGGTTTCCTCTACGATCCCATCTGCTACTCTCACACAGCGCAGCTCTGCGTTCTACATAATCCTTCCCATGGCGATGGCTCTTGTAGCAGAGGCATGCACGGTGACTGCTAGCTAGTCTGTAATCTCTGACAGACAAATGGACCTCTCTCTTTTTCCTCCTTCTACAGTATAGTTACAGTGCGCCGGGCTGGTAGGGGTGTGTGAGAGTGTGTGTGTGTGAGTGAGTAAGTGTGTTGGGAAAGGGAGGGGGGGTGGAAGAGGCGGAGGCTGTAGAAAGAGAGGAGTGTGGTCTGCTAGGCCCCTAGCAGTATAGAAGGGGCAGGGGGAACTTTAGTGTGAGAGCACTGTGGCTCAGTAGCTAGGGAGGGAGGGGGAAAGGGAGAGAGAGAGAGAATTACATTCCTTTAGGCACACCGCTGATGGTGTGAGCAGGGACATACAAACGGCCCTGGGCCGAGGACGATGACATTTTGTTTTTCGGGTGTGCTATCAGTGAGAAGATGCTAGCAGGGTGGAGATAGAGGGAGGAGAGAGGTTTGGGAAGAAGAGATAAGCAAAGGCATGTAGCGAAGGGGAGAGACTGACGAAAGATCATTCCGGCGGGAAGGTAGAAGAAGTGAACAATCCACGAGAAAGGAGAGATTAAAATCAGTGACTTCCGGAGAATACAGACACTTTCAGCTGCTACCCGCTTATGCAACACCCCAAAACAGAAACTCTACCTTAGCCTAGAAGTATCCTCTGGGATTTTTCTACCCATTTCATTTTTTTACTCAAAATGTTCAGTTAGTACACCTCGGTGATTCGGTCAGGCGTTCACTTACAATCTTAACATACTAGTTGACCTTCAAAGCTTCAGAGGCTTGTCGGGAATGGTCAGGGGCTAATCGCCCCTCTGATAATTGGGAGTTGGGGCAAACAGCTTCCCTTCCAGTCAAAAACATTTTTTTTTGTTAATCATCTAATGACAACAGGCACAGGAAATAGGGCAGAATAGCTCCCACATGTGTCCAGTTTACAGGGACACCAATGATTGGCGCGCATGTCTCAAGGAGGAGGGCACTGATGTGCTCTAATTATAGGCTCGGGCCCATGAAACGATCACTTCCTCTAGCACTTTTTCATCTAGGACTTCAAAAGAAAGATTTTAAACAATACGGCAAGAGGGAGGTGAAGAAATACAAATGGGGGTGGGGGGGCAGCGGAGGAGGGGAGAAAAGTCAATCATAGCATTTGTCATGGAACACAGCAGAGGCCGTGACTGGCAGACTTCAAATGTGAACGTGACATTAAATCATTTATGCAGGCAGACTGGCCAACTGGGCTATTTCCGTTTGAGACCTTGGCACCAAACGGCAGCTGCTGAACTGTGGACAGGAGGCAGACACCAGACAGGAATCACCTGTCACACAATCTTTCCACTGTTAATGAACTCGGTTTATTCTTCACACTGCCAATGATGATACCAGTAATAATAAAAAGAAAAGATCTCAACTCATTCCACACATCCCTGTGCCGTATCGGCTTCCTCATTATCTTGTCACTGATACACACCAGGGAAGGACCCAAACACACGTTTGGTTTTTCAAACGAGGAGTCCAGGATATTAGATGGTCCCGAGGCGGTGCTGGTCTCGCTGTCGAACCACGTGTGTCTTCTAACAACTGCAGATTATTTGTCTGTGAGTGAAGCATGAAGTAATATCAGGACCTTGTTTGAAGATTAGTATTGAGCTGTATAAACCCCAGGCCTTGTAATAGCGGTTCCCATACGAGGCTCAAGGGGAACGTAAACAAAAAGTGTCAAGGAGAGTTTGCGGCAGAAATTAAATTAGTGATTCATTCGATAAATGCTTAAGACGCGTTTAGATGAGCTTTGCACTAACTCAATCACGCTGAAACGCAGACTAAGGGCTGCTATGGATAGGATACCAGGATGTGTGTCTCTCCTGGACTCCCTCTTTGTCCTTATCTGTAGAATCTCCTGTCTGACTTAGGCATCGTCCATCTTCTCTGCTCCTCTGCTGAGTGTGTGCACAGTTCTCTGTCCTGGAATGATGTCATGGCTGGGAATTGCTAGCAGAGGCCCGGTCTCTGCTCATAAACCCCCCCACCCCCCCTCTCTTCAACTCAGTACATATGGTCTCTGTATTTCAGGGCATACTCCATCACCCTCCTGGAGCCTCCACGCTCTCCTCGCCTTTTCCCTCTCTCCATTTCCCCTATGGTCAAAAATATGGAACACTGGGTATGTCTGGGGCCAAGGCCGACAAGCATCCACCGGTCAGCTTCATGCAGATGCCTTTAGCAGGCACATTCTCTCTGCCAGGTGCACACCGATGGAACACCAGAGTACAGTGCAGTAACCTCCTACAGTATCATAAGTAGTGAATACTACATCTAGTCACTCCCCACCAGGCCACAGTAGACTGTAAAACAGGAGAGAGAATGGAAAAAATATAAAAAAGAAAATCAGTTGTCTCCCCCCTGACAAATAAATAGCGTACCATTGAACATCCCAGTCACATTTCTGTAGTATTTTATGAAAAGACACCGTCTGTTTGCTGCCTGCATGACATAATGCCTCATTTCTCATATCTGCTTTAGCAAGAAGGAGACCCAGCTGGAAGATGCAATGGAAATAGAGAATAAAATGAAAATGCAGCCGGCCTGGTCCAGTCTGGAAGTAATTAGAATGGGGTTGATGTCATAGTTTGATACAGCAGCATTTTAAATCAAGATGTAGGGGGCCCCCCAATAGCTGGCTGAAACACATGGGACCTTAGCATGGAGTCTGCCGCGTGACAAAGGGGGGAAAGAGAAAGAGTGTTGGCCTCTAAACTCCCAGGAGCTAAGCATTCCTGTGCATAATAAGGATCTGGCAGCAGATGTATAAACAGGGCTGAAATGACAGTAATTAAAGGATATCCAGCGTGTGCTCATCAGATCCTGGCAGCAAAGTCGGGGCAGATGTGTTGCCTCTGGGATCCAATGGGAACGATCAAAGACCACCAGTGGCAAGTGATGTCTGAGGGGCTTCTCTTAAACCTGCTTGCAAGTCTCTTCAGCCTGAGCTCATTCTGGCCCAGACAGGGAAGGGCCAGTCGACTAGCCAATTGGCTAATGGGCAGAGTGAGTCAAACTGGAAAATAAGTCATGTTTATCATTCCTTTCCGGCTTCGTGCAATGCTGTAAAAAAACGAACAAATCAAAACACCCAAGGTCATTAACTGGTTGCCAATGGCTTGTTTTCAAGTGCATAATGACTACCAGCAGACGAACAAACCCCATTTGCATCACTATCCCTTTAAGAGATACCTTGTGTCAATACCTGCACACTATGTACACACATCAACAACATTCACAAGTCCTTGCCAGGCACAATACATTTGCCATTTTAACGTGTGTGTGTGTCTTATACACTACTACAGTACTACTCGCTGGCATGAGTGTGACACATGAAATCATGGCAGTCATTATTAAAGTGCTATACTGTATTGTCTCTACGGTTTAGTCGTCCTGTAATTTGATGCCATATATCACTGGAGACAGCCCCGCCCCTGCAACACACTACTGCACAATGCTCCGCAGCTAAAAATAGAATCATGTGAGGTGACTCTTGTGAACAGTATGGAAGGTCTGGAAACACTGCAAATGAAATACAGCTATACAAAGTATTATGCGCCGTAATGGTCTCATTGTCTCTTAGTGTAACAAAATGGTGCCTTTCTGAACGACACTGGGGGCTTTGGAGAACAGCTGAAGTCAAATGTATGTGTCAAGAAGAGGCATGGCTTAAGCAGCTGTCAAAAATGGTGGCCATTCAGAGCACCCTTGAAAATATGGCAAAGCCCACAACGGGTATAAACACCCAATAGTGCCACAGTGGACAAATGCAGGACACCGCAAGCGCTACTACAGCAATACCATAATGTACAAACGCCCACTAACAGCGACACCCACTGGCCTAAAATGGCATTACAGACTAAATTAATTGCTCCCCAAGACAGCAGAGATACAGGTCTGTAACATCATTCTGGAGGACAAAGAGGTCAGACGTGCCTGTCTTGGTTAAAAAGAGATGGCCTGGGGGGGGGGGGATTCAAAGTCTCAGACACAGGCACTGGGTGACCTGCTTTCTCTGGGGGGAAGTTGAAGAAGGATATCGTAGTCACATTTAACTTGAGACGGACAGAAAGACACCTGTCAAGTCAAGCTGGGAAAGTTAATTGCTCTCCCAACTGGAGAATGAGGCAAAATTTAAAGGAAATACAAAAATTTGAGGAAAGACAAGAAAAAGGAAAAAAATACTTAACTTAAAACCCCACTGGGTTTTAACACATTTACTTCACACTTTGCATGTGATCACTACCGGTAGGAATCCTGTAAACTATAGATTCTATTGGAGCTCTGATGTAAAAGCACCATGAGGATCATTCTATCCCTCACACTCTTCATGTGTATAGCTAGCTAATCCCCTTTTATTTTTCTGATGGTGACGGGCTGGAAACGTTTAGGCCTACCAGGGGCCTCTTATGGATCACACACACACACACAAGGGGAAAATATACTTTCCTAAAACCTGAAATTACATTTTTTAGGCTATTTCTCAGTCACAACACAAGTACGGTACATGTAATCACATTTGAGCAAGAAAACAAACTATGCAGCGATTCCCACAGATCTGAAATATACTTGTGGTGGTAGCTGGTGATGGGGTCGAGAGTTTGCTATGCAATAAGACCAGAGGTGCCCAAATTCTTTCCCATGAAGAGCCAAAACGTATTCTGGATGGCAGGAAATGCGCCAAAAATAAATGTTGATGCTGTATATGAATTTTAGCCCATTCAGGCTATTATATATATATATAAATACACACACTTTCTATATAAACATATCCTCTTCATCCCTATCTCACTAGATAAGTTTTTTTTTCTCATAAAAGCATGCTCATACATTAATTGGTGTCAAAGCCTGTATATCAATATCCTCAATATCAACAGGAAATTTACATAATGGACGCCCAGATAAACGTTCTGGAAATACTTCTATTATTGGAATATCGTTTTTAAGAGGTTTTGGGTCGATCCAATGCAAGCTTTCTTAACGGATTTAGGTTAGGCAAAGTGTTCTGTTTCTAATAAGAAAAACGTAATTCATGTCAGCGATCTGCTATTTGGAAGCAGAGACTATGGCTAGACCAACGCAAGTGCATTTTGTACTGTATGTAATATAAATAATCTTCTGTAATCTAAAATTAAACCTTTATTTCCTAGAGATGTTTTTATACATTTGCGGAGCTATTATTTTGAGACCGGCCAGTTACTGCTCAATATTATTTTTAACAGCATTGTTCACTGAAGCAACTTTGTAACATGACCGGTAGAGATTGAGAGGAGACTATTATAGTTGTTTGATCACGAATGGCATCTTTCTCTCAGACAGATAAAAACATAAAAATGAAATGCTAAGATGTGTTGCGAGATATACTTGGGTGGTCGTTAATATACCTGGGCAACCCGCCCAAGTACTCTGTGAGAGAAACCCTGTATTGGATAAATTGTACAGATGTACAATATCACCGATTGCTGCTTCGAAATCTGTTAATTGCCGTCTGCACCAGTGATGAGAAAAGCTTGTTGTGCAGCTCAATCATTTAAATCCCAAAATAGACTTTATTAGCGACTCTAGCGTGAAATGGTAACACGTTTGAATTAATAAGTGGTGCTAGAGCAAGGTGCTCATTGGAGCCAGGGGTTTGACATGAATGCAAGCAAATGGGTTTTTCTTCAATCTAACAAAATAAACTAACTTTGGGATGAACAGAATTTCAGACTTTCCCACAGCTGTCTAATTATTGAAGCCCCAGCCAGGGCTGTGGTCACTGGCTGTGCTCTGCTGCCCTTCCCTGGCACAGGCAAGCCAAGCCTGCGTGCCAGTCCAAGTGGAGGGCAGATACACTGAGGCTATTGAGGCCCATGGAGCACCTCCCAGCTCTGCGTCTGCACTGCATGGTGCAGCTCATTGTTTGCACTGGCACTCGGCATAAAGGTGGTCTTTCTCGCGCCTGCTGCTCCATCACACATTCATTCCATCTTTGATTAGGGAAAACACAGATTCCCTCTGCAGCCCTGGCTAAGGCAGGGCTCTATGGCTAAAGCTGTGCCACAATATACACAGAGAAAAAAAGTATTGGATCCCCTGCTGATTTTGTATGCCCATTGACAAAGAAATAATCAGTCTATAATTTTAATGGTAGATTTACTTGATCTGCGAGAGACAGAATAGCAACAAAAAAATCCTGAAAGATGCATGTGAAACTTTATTTTTCACATTAAAATTGATTTTCATCTTAATGAGTGAAATAAATAAACAGTATACCATAAACAGACTGCATTTATATAGCGCTTTTCTAACCTCCCAGCCACTCAAAGCGCTTTACAGTATGTTGCCTCACATTCACCCATTCACACACACATTCATACACTGATGGCGATTGCTGCCCAAGGATGCTTACAGGTGGGTCAACACCGGGGTTCGAGCCCACGACCTTCCGGCTGGGAGCCCAGCACCCAGACCACTAGACCATCCTGGCCCCTAGTCCCCCTGCTCAAAAAAGCACATGTACAGGCCTGTCTGAAGTTTGCCAATGAACATCTGAATGATTCAGAGGAGAACTGGGTGAAAGTGTTGTGGTCAGATGAGACCAAAACCTAACTCTTTGGCATCAACTTAACTGTTTAGAGGAGAAGGAATGGTGCCTATGACCCCAAGAGCACCATCCCCTTGGTCAGACATGGAGGTGGAAACATTATGCTTTATGCTTTTTTCTGCTAAGGGGACAGGACAACTTTATTGTATCAATGGGCCGATGAACGGGGCCATGAACTGTGAAATCGTGGGTGAGAACCTCCTTCCTTCAGCCAGGACATTGAAATTAGGTCGTGGATGGGTATTCCAGCATGACAATGACCCAACGCACACGGCCAATAGAACAAAGGAGTGGCTCAAGAAGAAGCACATTAAGGTTCTGGAGTTGCCTAGCCAGTCTCCAGACCTTAATCCCATAGACAATCTGTGGAGGGAGCTAAAGGTTGGAGTTGCCAAATTTAAGCCTCGAAATCTTAATGACTTAAAGAAGATCTGCAAAGAGGAGTCGAACAAAATACCTTCTGGGATGTGTGCAAACCTGGTGGCCAACTACAAGAACTGTCTGACCTCTGTGAAAGCCAACAAGGGTTTTGCAACCATGTAGTAAGTCATGTTTTGCAGCGGGGTTGAATACTTATTTCACTCGGTGCAAATCAATTTCTAACATTATTGACATGCATTTTACTGGATTTTTGTCTCTCACTGTTCAAATAAACCTACCAATAAAATGATACTCATAATTTCTTTGTCAGTGGACAAATATAAAAAATCTGCAGTTGATGTATTATTACAGATACTAGTCACAAAATAAGTTTATGTAACATTGATGCAGTCATTGAGGGATTTCATATGGGTATATCAATATATTCCTAATTTCACGGTTTTGTGCTCTGCTTAAAGCTAAGGGGAAAGATGTGTTGCTATGTTTGATTAAAAGACAGTTCAGCTACAGAAAGCGGTGTGATAATTCATAAAACATATGTATGTATGCAAATGTTAGCAGTATTTCTGTAGGAAATGCCTCAAACTGGAATATTGAATACACATGTGGAAGCAGTATAATGATCGTCGTCGTCATCTGGAGGAATACTTTAAGACATGTCTTTCGGTATATGCCTCATTTCATATACCTTTATTTTGGAATGTTTTCATAGTAATAATGTTTAATATACTGGCTAGAAACATTGACTGAGAAAAACGAAGCTACATCAAAACTGACTATACATAAGATTTAGAAGCTTGGCTATTGCCACTAATCAATTGTCACTTTACTTTATGCCAAACATTTCCCAAATAAAAACAAACCTCATTGTGGTAATTTATGTGTTTTAAACCATATGGACAATATGTTGTTGGAACAAACTGTATTTTCAGGGCCTAAAACATTATGTCAAAGGTGTTATTTTTTTTCTTTTTATAAAGATGGAAAACAACAACCATGTCCAAACCCTGCCACCGCATGCATTTAGATCAAAAGACTGAGCAAGGATCGGCTTACAGTAATGAGACCTTGGGACTGTTATGCTTCCCCACACATCCATAGATCATTGAGCAGTCATTTTTAAATATTAATTGAAAGCCATGGTTGAAACTGGTGTACCAATGACAAAGGAAATACAATAATAAATGATTAATTACCTAAGCAGTTTATGACCTTTAGAAAACCTGGTATGGTATTTTGAGTAGTTTTGACCATGAGTCACAACAGAGAGAAATGAATAGTTTAGGTGCATAGAGTGAAATAAATAATGTTCTCTTTTTCTGAAAGAAAACCAAAAAACTGACAGCTAATCTGACTTTTGTACATGTTACAAAACTGCTGCTAAAAATGTAATCAATGTCGACACATTCCAGTCGCACAATCTTGAGTGTGCAAATTCCATTCATACTTATTTTTTCAGCAAGAACTGGAAGAGTGCAAGTCAGCAGATATTATTTTACTGTATATCAACGTTTAAATAAAACAATTTAAAAACAGCAGACACTGTAGAACAGAAGGGCCAGAGTTTCCGAGCACGATCAGCAACGGGTACATTCTAAGAATAACCACTAGACTTGAATTCACAATTAGAACTGCTTACGAAGCTGGGGCATACCTAATAAATTACACTCTTATTACTTCAATTCACTAGTTGAAATAGTTCAATTCAAAAGTTCTCATAAAACCTGGTGAAATATTGCCATGGCATTTACAAAAGAGTTACACATGGCATATGGATTAATCCACCATTTCTTTGACAAACTATGTGACAACAGGTTATGTTATTTGCCGGAACATTTAATTAATAGACAACCGAACCTATTGGATCACAGCCAGCGCACAGAACTCAATAACTATATGATCCTTCAGGGACAAGCTGGTGATGCAACAGCCAACCTTACCATATATCAACATAAACAAAGCTTCAAACACAACTGCACTCATCCCCCATCAGGTAGACTCAGTAGAAGAAAAATAACACTCATTACAGAGAAACGGCGATTTGAAAGGAGCAAATAGTATAGTATATCCTTGGAGGGTTTGAACGGGTGCTCCATAAAGCCCAGCTTTATTGACTGAATGCAAACCCTGTGTCCTAGTCGGCTGCAGGGCCCATTGACCTGTAGCTTCTGAATAACTCATTAGAGGCCCCAAGGCCAGCTCTCAGCCGCAGGATAAAAACACTGGTCATTCCAAGTGGGCTAAGCCTGAATGGCCCTGCAGTCAGTCACAGGACCTAGAGCTGTCAGTCAGTTGGTTACCTGGTGTCATGGTGAATAGGCTTGTGCTAGCAAACATGTTTAGATGCCTTAAAGTCAAAATAGCCCATTTACAGACTAGCAATAAACAGAAACTGAATAATGTGTGGGTGTTCATAACACCCGTGTTAAGGAAAATCATAACAGCTAACTGCATAACACGTTATGATACAGATGTCCGCTGTACCAGGTTTTGACATGAATGAACTAGTGCTAGAATGTGTACATGTTTTTGTGTTGTGTCTGTCTCTTATTCTCTGGAACCTTTTGCGTCAGC
>JAODTR010064425.1:0-16478 GCA_025399935.1 Amblyopsis rosae
TAATTAATATCTTTTTTGATACTAATTAATAGCTGTCAGATTACTTCTGAGAAGAAAACCGCAGTGTTATACTCTCTACCGTGTCTTTGTAACGCTGATAGAAAAATGTGAGCAGTGAAATATAACTCCTGGATAAGTCATGCCCTGCGGTTTAAATCTAGTACTCACTCAATTCTTTCATACTACAATTTCTGTAAAGCAGATACACAAAGGGTTATGCCACAGAGGAAAAATGTACACACACACACACACACACGCACACACAGATTCTTGGCCCTACCAGTAACCAGAGGCAAAGTGCAAACTGACCACAAAGACTAATTATTAAAATGTCCATGTATTGCTTTGCATGGCGCAAACACATTTGAGTAACCTGATTTGATACTGTAGATGGTTTGTCACACAGAACCATCTAGGAAGCCATCCATTGCCATCCATTAATTACAATAAGAAGCATGGGAAGCCATCTATTAAAACTGTTAGGAAAAAAGCATTTTCAAGATATTTGGCAGGTGATTGGATGATCACAGGCAAACACACCTACTGTAAACCACACACATAGTTGTCAGTACAACAGTGATTGGTCCGAACCACTGGTGGTTCATACCCAAGCACACGGACAATAACAACAATATAAAAAATGTCGATGGAAGGTACAGTAGTTCCATCCATTCATCTCTCCATCATCATCTGTCATCAGGTCGCGAGGGCAGGAGCTTCAGCAGGGGACCCCAACCTTCTCTATCCCGAGCCACATTAACAAAGGAACTGGAAGGTTTGGAAACAAAAATGCATCATCACAAACAAACATATCTCTTACACAAAAATAGGGAGGAATGTCAAATGAAGTGGACCATTAAAAGGTGTTGTTCTCGCTGAACTTCACAAAGTACAAGCCCTTCTCAGTGGTCATGAAGTGTTTCAGGGACCACAGAGGAGCTATGTTGTTCATCTTGAGCCCTGGTGTTTGAGTTCATACAGTCAGTGGTGGTACAAATTGCTTTTTGAAGTACTGTATCACTCACGCATCCTCTAAACAATAGGTCTGGGCTACAGTCTGCTAACCTGACAAGACCAGATATATGTTTCTGTTAAGACAGATATCTGGGGAGTCGTCCATTGAAATGGATTCAATAGGGCAGGCGCTTTCAAAAAAATCCTTTGCATGTGATTGGAGGAACCTGTGAACCAGCGATCTGTTGTTATCCACTATTGCAGTAGAAAAGTCGGGAGAAGAGTGGAAACACATTTTCCATTGAGAAACGTATTTGCTCTTCTAATAAATTATCTCTAGGCGTTTTTGACTCGAGTTGTTTCCATGTGTCCTACGTCACACCAAAACCATGCCTGTAGCTAAACTACGACGATGATTGGCAACATATTTGGTTTACCGACCTGAATCACCTCGATTTCCCAGCTCCAGACTGATTCTCGCACTGAAGTGGTTCATAGTGTAGCTATGCCTACACGAATGCATCGAGCTATGCAGGGAGAGTTTGATGCGTTCTTGCCTAGCAAAATGTGTTGTCCTCATTTTTGTAAAGCATTGCAAGCACGTCTGCCATTTAATCTGAAATGGCTCAGAGCACCAACTGACACGCGTTCTCTATGTATTAAAAATACACGACTAGCACTTTCATTTGATATCGTGTCAGCGTAGCTTGCGTAATCTATGAACCAGCCCTAACTGTCTGCTCCAGTGATATCAAATGTGGGAGACATCTTATTCACAGCAAGAGGTGTTGTGAAATGTTTATAGATTACATAAATAATTAAATGTATGGTTTAATTTCATATTCAGATTAAATAGATACATATTGTTGTAAATAAAAATAGTATCTATTTACAGTATATAATATGTATAATTGGGTGATAAAATTAGGTTAACTTGATAATGGAAAGGGTTATTATTGCTTTTTTCACGCATGTTAACCAGAAGAGCTTTTATTTTGACACACTAGGAAGTAACTAGAAGTTCTGTTGTTTTTGTTGCTGTGCTCGGCAGAGTAAGAAGTTTGTCCAATACCAATGCTTTTGTAATGCTGCAGCATTAAGTTCAGTAAAGTGTTTTCGTTGGAACTACAGTTCTGGTCATCATTTAGAAGTTTCCACTACACAATAAGAGGTTTGTAACTCTATGCATCATCATTCCTGTAGTGTGTTTGCGTCAACCCCCATAATGCCAAAATGCCCTGAGGTGCGTTCAGAATAGGTGAACAGTGTCGATTGTTCATGGCAAACGTGTTTGCTCTGAACTTGAATTTTGAACGATTTGTGTAAACATTTCAAAATAATTTGATTTAAACTGTCACCCTCCTCCATCCAATGTCAATGTGTGATTGCCGAGAACTACCTCCTCAAACCATTTGCTTTGTTCGCAGCCAACATTAAGCAAATGAAAAACAGTTTTAATATGTTTGCGAACTTTCACAAACGCTCGATATGTTCGTCAATTCTGAATGCACCTTCGGTGTCCAATCTATTCCCACACCCTGCTTGGGTCTCCAGAGTTATTTCTCAGCATTTCATTCCATTGTCATTCATTTGTTCCTTTGTCCTTCTCTGTTTGTTACACTGGTGTATATCGTGTTCTGGGCTCCATTCCTTTTACGTTGACTGACCTCTATTTCTGAGCAAGAGGCCTAACCCCTTAACCTGACATGCCAAATGGATTGTTGTCACAAGTCCATCTGGGGAGCCGTACATTAAAACTGTTTGTGAATGGCAGGTACTTTCAAAAAAATACTTGGCAGTTGATTGGATGAATCATCTGGTCGTTTTAGCTATCGGCACACCTCAACCACGCCTGTATAGCCATCAACACGACACTGATAGGAAAGTTCAGTTGCTACTTGGACACATTCAAAATGTTTCCAAGATTTTCCAGACTGATTCGCAAGCATCCTGATCTTGTGAGGCTACTAGCCCCTACCTGCTGCTAAATATTGACTCAATTTAGATGCAAAGTGAAAGGCAATATGAATTGCTTCTATTGAAATCTTGACAAAATTATAAGCCATCTGTTAAGACTTATCATACAGATAAAAGGGAAATGACCCTGCTGTGACTGTCACTCAAGCCTGTGTGTCCTCTGTCAGCAACACCAGGGCAAATCAGCGAAGACACAAGATTTATGACTTGTGACTACAGACTTGAAATGCTGGTGTTCTGATAACACCTGTCACTCACTGATCTGCCAGTAGCTCGCGGGCGCTGTGTCTCCAGTGAACCCCGAAAGAGCAGGCAGTCTGTGTAAGAGATATGGCCCGGTTTGCCTTAAAGCTGTGTATGATACCACATACACATCGCACAAACTCTCAGACACACACATTAGAAATATTTTATATTGAACACATACTATACGGTACACAAACTCAACAACTGGAGACACATACCGTACAGTTTTCTGTTTCATTAATATTTCAAGTAGATAATTAATAATGATTTGGCAGCCATATTGCTCTTATTTTAAGGATTGGGGTTATCATTGTAACCCCAAGGCATACAGTTACCTTAAATGTTTTAATTCAGTTTAGGCTCAGAGGCATGCAACACATGTACCGTATGCTTATTGTTAAGTTTTGAACATGCTTTGTTGAGCTAGTTTTGTATTGGTATTCAGTGAGTCCATCCAACTTGGGACTTTATATGAAGAACAAACCATGCCACACAGTAAAGGTTCCCTTTCAAGTGTTCGCCTTTCTAAAAGATGTGGCACAAGAAATAAGATTCAGTCCACATATGGAAAATGCCAAAAATGTTAAAGTGTTGAAACACACCAGTGGAAGAAACATTTAATGGAAAAAATCCATCAAGTGTTTCCAGTAATCTGACAGGTCAACAGATAGAGGTTGATATGGTTTGTTTGTATTTCCGGCAGCGAGCATTGAATATTATGACACATTTGGAAAAACATTGTAGTGAAGTTTAAAAGAACAGCAGACAAATAGAAAGTGATACTGAACACAGTGAGTAGTAGAGAAAAATGTATATGTATATACTGTACAGTAAACCTCATGCATGGCTTAATACTGCAGTGTCTGTATAAGTGGCAATGTATGTGCATTTGTCTTTGGTCTTTTGCATATAGCTGAATCCTATATATTCAAATGTCAGAAGGCTTACTGTAAACACTGTAAACTTTGCCCCCGTGTTTCCTGTGGAAGAGGGTCTGTTTGGCTTCGACAGAGATGCTGAGCTCTTAATACTTTTAATGAGTTGGCATCGTGGGTGTTTGTGTACTGCATGCCACAACTTCTGTTTATCTCAAAGAGCACACAAACAGAGGAAGAACAAATCTCTGCTGCTCCTCTTCAACACTGTTGATTATGGCCTTTGTCAACACGGCTCATTCATAACCTGCCTCTGCAGACTCTGGTCAGAGCACACAAAGTAAAGATGGAGGAAAATAATGCTGCAATGTAAATCTTGAGCCAGTATCCACAGACAAAACAAAATGTATAATGCTACATTATCTACTGCTACCATTTGGATAATAACTCATTAATCACGCCTTGTTATAGTATTGAGTTCTGATTGTACAGGGAATATTATAGTCCATGATAAAACTTCTATTACATCTTTATTGTCAGTGTTCATTTATCATCATTACCCAGAATGCAACGCTAGTACTGTATTTCCTCCAGCTGTCCAGACAGTACTTCTTTAATATTTCATCCTCATGTTGGCTGCTGTTAGCCATAATGAGAAAATCTGCATTTTGCTAATGATAGCCAACCACATATATTGTATGTGACTTCGACAGATAGCAGGGGGAAAGATAAGTGAGTGTGTGTGTGTGTGTGTGCGTGCGCTGCTTGTGTGCACGTGTGTGCATGTGTGTGTGTCTGTGAGCGTGCACGTGACTGTGCATACCAATGGTTGACTATGTTGATGTAAATGGGGTGTGATGTGTTCAGTAATGTAATGACACAGCTATTCAGCATGCAGTACAAGTCCAAGGGCAAATCTACTCTGCAGCAATGGAGCAGAGAGATGAATGTTTAGGTTGACTACAAATAGTTAATAGAAAAGTTGACCTTCAGACATTAGATTCGATTTAGGTAGAACACTGTTTAACCCCACCCCAAATCAAATATGTACTTGACATTCTTTTATGGGTGGTGTTTTTTTTTTTTTTTTTTTGGCGTGTGATCTCATATGCGGACAAAATGTAGAGACCACTGCACTTTCTTTAAATGTAAAAGAACAGATATACTCAAAATGTCAAAAAATATCACATAAACAGAATAATTATACAAATTCAAATCTTAAAATTTATATATCACATGTAAGTAAGACATAACATCGTATAAATAGTAAAATATATATATACTGTACATGTCATTTGATTGAATTGGCCATTTACTAATTTTGCCCAGAGGGCAAGGTGAGAGAGAGAGAGAGAGAGAGAGAGAGAGAGAGAGAGAGAGAGAGAGGCAGATGGGGGAGACAGTCAGAGAGAGAGGGGGAGGCAAATGGGGGAGGGAAGACAGAGAGAGATATTGATTGGATTACATATCCCTGTGTATCTTCACCTATATGATTCACCACAACATTTTGTAGTTTTCTAACGCAGAACAACTGCTTACAGTATTGATTATGACAAAATAGGCTTCTGGGAATTGTACACGCAAGCCTAATCTCTGATGATCTGTATGAAAACTACACACGAATGTATTGACTCTGTACAGTGAAATCCACAGACCTGTGGGCAATGGAGCCGACTATACCGACTCAGTAGAAAGTTGATGGGGGAAATGACAGCAACCAACAGGGAATACACAGGGTCATTCAGTAGATGTAAAATAACTGTGTACTTTATATTATGCCAGGGTCGGACTGGGACGGAAAAACGGCCTGGGACTTTGAAGCCCGGAACCGTCTAGGCCAGGCCTTGGTAAAGTCAGGCCCGGTCTGTATTTCTACTATTTGTACTTCTACACGTAACAGTAGAAGTACAATACGTGTCGCTAATTATTTTTTTAAATAGAAAAGGAACAAAATTGTGTTCTTTGTCCCAGTATGCCATTATGCATTGTACCAATATGCCGTATCAATGTAAAAACATTGGATAAATATGCACAATGATCATGAACATGATCTTATCATGCACCCAAGCATTTTCCAACAGTTAGAGTTTATTAACCATATATTTTGTATCCATGTTTTTTTTATATTTTCTATATGTATTTAATAATTTATTAATTATGATTATTATTATTTATAACATGTTGTGCCCAATACTGTAACAATAATAATTCTGTAAATGTAAATTAACTGATTCTGATTTGCTGTCTCGAGTATAGCTACTATCACTACATAATAGATAAATAGATTGAAGAGAGGCTTTTACCCCCCACTTTATAGCAATATTCTGAAGCATCTTGAGTATTTACCTTGAAGTCAGCTTCATATGTACAGTGCTGCTATTCCTCTATCTGTAAGGTTTTTAGAATGACATGAATGAAAAGAAAAACATGTAATTCTCTCAAAACCAACAAACACAGCCATTAAAGCAAAATAACCCACAAGGGTTATACGACACACAAACACATACACGCTGACAGAAATCATCCACATAGGAAACAGGTGTGGGAGGTCCTGATTGTCACCTGTCTCAGATCAGCTGTCAGTACTCCAGGGAGCGCGTGCGAGAGCGAGCAGGAACACTGCCCCATCCCGGGACCTCGGCGTGACACTATCACAGCCATGTTTCTACTGTTTTTGCTTGCTGCTTTATACTTTTAAATACCTACTTACCTTATTAAATTCAGCCATCAATATACATAATATGTCCTTGTCTCAAATGTTTATTGTCTCTATGGTTTTAAGGAGTTTTAAGTCTTTCCAGTTCTTTGGAGCCTGCACTTGGAATGAGAGATAACATTTCAAAACCTTTGTTTGTAGTTTGTTTTTTTTTAAACATGTTTTTATATAAACCTAAAGCCAAAGTGGATGCAATCACTGTATATATGAAGGTTTAAACAAAACTTGGATAGAATATAGGTTTCCCCTCACTTTATGTTGAAGAGAGCTGCAGTGGTTGAAAATAAACTTTTATGTCACTGGCTATCTCCAGGCTTTGCTGTGCGTGCGTGTGTGTGTGTGTGTGTGTGTGTGTGTGTGTGCATCCGTGCGTGCGTGTGTGTGTATGCGCATTTGCACGTGTGTGTGTTCCACCTCAACATGTGGCTGTTTATAAGGCCACTAAAAGCTATACTTTGCATAGGCCGACACACACACACACAATCCCCTACAGTACACATCTATACACATACAGTAAACACACCATAATTGTTGTGTAATGACTTACATTGTCTTCCCTAATACAAAATGTGTGTGTGCGTGTGCACGTGTTGGGCATGGATGTCGAGCCTTCATTTGAAATTCCTGCTCATCCCCAGCCTTCAGGAAGGATGCGTTCACTTCCTGTGACGGGCTACATCCATCACCCCTGCGTCCATATGGGCACCCTTGTCCCCCTTTCCCCGCTCCTCCTGTTGCCGGGCACCTGCCAATCCACGCAGCGCTGCTGTCAGGCAGAGTGCCATCAGCTGGGGAGAGTGGAAGGGTTGATAAGTGATTGTCATGATTACTCAGGTCACGCTGACATTGTGCACTTGGTTGGCTCTGTTGGGAGATGTCAATCAAATGCAGGTGTGGAGGTGATTTGTTATTTTATGCTCAGCAGCACTGGTTTAATTAATAATCTATGAAACGTGAAACTTAAACGCATCTGATGTGCGTCAAAAGCACAGGCATTTGTACACCTGCACAGGTGTTTTGCCGTTTGACTCGCAGGATTGTTTGTATAGAACCTGCTTGGTTGACATCTTACCAACTCACCTTTTAGGGTGAGTTGCACGTCGTTTGCTCAAAAAATTACCATGAAACCTACAGTTATTAGAATTGCACCTCTGTTTGCTATAATGAGCATACACAGTACCAAAATAAAATATATTTTCATAATGTGTTAAAAAATATATTTAAAAGGCAAGTTACAGTATATTTTGTTTTAATCATTTACCTTCTTCAATTGTATGCCAGTTTATTCCCTAAGAATAGTAATAAAGTGGCTGTCCATACCTTTTTTCAATGGTGATTTCTGGTGATTTACACTGTACAGTACATTACGGCTATTATTATGATTTGCTCAAAGTGTCTCAAAATATATACACCATGAGGGATGAGGCAAGTAATTCAGTATACAGTACAGTACATAAATATTTGCTACTTATTTTTCACAGTTCAATATTTACAAAAGATTAAAACCCCAAAAACAAGTATACAGTATTATACAGAATGATACAGAAATCGTTATTGCTCTCAACACCCCACATCTATTGAAGACTAAATACTTTAATTCATAAATGTCTTGTTGATTTTATTTTTCTAGGTTTTATGTTTTGACACTGCTAAGCTTCACAATAGCATCTATGGTTCCATATTTAGTATACTGTAGCTCCTGAGATTATAAACACTCTCCATTCCCCTGAGTTTAAGAGAATACAGTACAAGTCAATTTTATTTCACCACTTTCCCACACGAGTGGCTATGGATGCTTTTTGTAGCAAATGGTGCAGGGTTTCACATGTAGTCTCTTAATAGCATTTTGTTGCTACAAGGTGTGATGAATCTGACACATTTACAATGTTACCTTCAGCAAAATGTTTGCGTGGTTATTGGTTGTTGATGCTGTAGCAACAGTTTAACTATATCAGCAGCATCAGAGACAATTTCTCTCAACTATAATTTAATTACTTCTTTCTGTCTATCTTTAATAAATCATAACTTAATTTAAAATGGTATTGCAATATAATAATGAATTTAGACTATAATGTAGTTTTACTTGACCTAAATTGAGTGAACATTAACAATGAGATAAACATTGGATTGGGATTGGAACTTCGCATTGATACTTTTGCATACGTGATAGATTTGTCTATAAACGCCACAGAATAAACAAACAAGTTGCAACCATTTCAGTGGTGCCAATTTTGTCACTATAGTTTAGACAGACATCTCAGATTTTGCCTTTTGTGTTCTTCTCCTGTCTTAACTAGAGTATTCTGGCAATATTCAGTATAATATATTCAGTGGATTAGGGACATATTAATATCACTAATAATACATGTTTTTAAGATCTGTTCAGAACACTCCAGGACACTGTATTGTGCATTAAAAATCAAATATGCATGCTGGTGTTCCTTCAAAAGCATTAAATGGCATCTACAGTAGTAATGGTTAATTATTTTAAATCCATTATAGTAAATTACACCGTATACATACAGCGCAAATGTTCGCAATGCAAAAATGCAACATATTTTATTAGCTTCAAGGTCGTTTTTTTTTTTTACTTTTGCCTGCCGATGAAATGGGTTTAACCAATCACAACGAACTATTGATGGCACATGGCAATAGCAGCGCTGTTTACATTCTGTTTACATTGCAATCAGCTGGTAAAGCTTCGATAAACTCCCAAAAAACACATTGGAAATAGCCTATCTCTGCAAACATCGGGTATTATTAGCCAAGTAAATATCCATTTGACAGTTGGCACCATGCACCTGGCACCGCAGCAACAGGCATCAAACTTGTCAGTCAATCAGTCCACCGCAAAGCACCGCACCAACTCGTCTTTTTGTCGTCGACGTCAAATTATTCTGGAATAATGTCTGAACATTCTAAATAACGTGTTGCGTTCGATGTAAAGGGTTTGACACGAAAATATCGCCTTCCGTTTTTTCACATCGCTTTTTTGCGTCGCGCTTGGTGTAAAATGGCCTTTACAGTGTGGCCTACCTCTCATCAGCCCTTGTGATTTTGAATATGTAATTGATCGAATAATATATTTATTTAATTTAGATTAAAGTGTAAATGCACCATAAAATATGTTTTTTTGAGCTGTAAACTATAATAGGACTAATCTGGGATGAGACATATGGTGGTGTTAATATTGACAAAATTCCCTTTTTTATAAAAATAAGCATTTTATGTGCTGAAAACAAATATACGCGTCATATCCGATAAAAATCACCCTAGGACCTGATGGCTTTAATCAGTACACTCGTACGCTCATACAACATCAAATTCAAATGTTAACATTAATGGTGGTAGTGGGAGTTTTGAACATGGTTAATAAAGAATTAAAATGAATGTATCATTGATTTGAATAGGTACCACATGCACATTTAAAGAGGTTACTTACCCAAAGAAAATATAGGCCAGAAGAGTAAATCATATATGTGTTGGCTCAGTAGGAATAATAAATTAGAAAAGTTGACATATACTGTACCCTACATGAGAATTTAATAGCAATACAGAATGCCTGAAACCATAGATAGAATTTCTAGCAGAAAATAGTGAAGAAAAGGCACAAATGGCAGAAAAGTGGTGCATAACATTTAACACGAACGAAGAATGAAGTTTTTAGAATGAATGAAATGAAATTCGCTACATGTATGTGTATGTGACAATAAAAGCACCTTTACCTTAATGGAGCCTATTGATTGATACGCCTACAGCGACATTTTCAATTTATTTTTGTATGTAGGCCTACAGATCACATTCTCATTAGGGGCCTCCCTATAGGTCCATCCTAGAATCTCCCCTGGCCATTTGTATCACTTGATGACTCCTAAATGTCGGTCTGTGTTGTGGATGAAACCAAAAACCTTTTACAGTAACTGGGAGCAAACCTCTCAGGCCATTGAATTATTCTATTAGTACTTTTCTACAAGTCTTGCCTCTAGATAAACTGATTTGGATTCAGCTGGCTGCTATTGCAACACGCCACATCACGGCATTATAATTCTCAATCTACGAGATAATTCTAACCTCAGTTCCTTAGACTGCATAGGTTTATGTGACATTTATAGTGGTACCTTTGATGAAATTCAGAACAAACCAAGTCATAACAATAACCTAATGATCATAGCAATATACATGGATATTCACATCTGCTCTAAAGCGGTTTCAATACATTTTTACACTTCGTTTTAGTTAATTAAATAATTAATTTTGTTTTATGAATATTATATGCAAGACAGTGAGAGGGGAAGAGAGGAGCTTGTGCATCTGCAGTCAATACATCATCAGCAAACACACACAATATCTAATCATAATAAGGAAAATTTACATGCATACAATATGGTATATGCAATGTGTATCCAATCTTTACTCCTTCTATAAGGAATTACCATTGATTACATCTGTTGAACTTGATCATCGATCAGGTTAAACTTTGGCTTTGAAGCCCCTTGGATGACACAAGGCCAGATCACTAAATATTTGAGCATTGATGTTGATGTTATACCTGTTTCCATTATCCTCTAATAACACCCAATTCGTTTTGGTGGAATACATTTTTAGGGCCCGAGCACACAGTATGAGAACCCTATTGAAACATTAGTCATTAGTTGTAAATTGAGACTGTGTGTGTGTGTTTTGTGTATATGTGTGTTTGAGTTTCTCAATTCCCAGTAATATGTACGCATACCACACTGCATCAAATACTAATATTAGTGGAAAGCACACGAAAACACATTCACATGGGCGTTACCAAACTTTTAAAATTTCGATACAATACCGATACTTTTTAAAAATTTATTAATTTAATTAATTAAAAAATGTATCGATATGATAATATGGCAATAGTAATTTTGTCCATTTTAAAATATTATCACCAGCATGTATGTGTTTCATTACATACAGTATAGACATAAAGTCATATCGTTTAATTTACAGATGAAAAAACAAACTACTACTTTCAGGAAAACCAGACATGAATACTGTATCTTGGCATTATATTTACATAATTTACTTAATTAGACTGTTAATAAATATTTCCCAACCTTACACCTACAAAGAGCACCACACTGCACTGTTTCCTTGTTTACGGAGTGCATGTGATTGTGTGCAAGGCGTGCTTGATTCTCACATCACACAGGTTCCCATAGTCATGTGACAAGGGACAGCTAAATGTACATGTCCCATGTCACGTGACTGTGAAAAACTATGACCTGAGAAAAACCTAGCACGCAGTATGTAGGCTACGGACTGTGAAGTCGTTTGGAAGTGATGCAGCCATCCACGTTTGTAATATAATATTATTATCGATACTTAAAAAGTCCATTCATCTATCTTCATCCGCTTATCTGGGGTCAGGTCGTGGGGGCAGCTGCTTCAGCAGGGGACCCCAAACTTCCCTTTCCCGAACCACATTGGAAAGCTCTGACTGGGGGATCCCGAGGCGTTCCCAGGCCAGTGTGGAGATATAATCTCTCTACCTAGTCCTGGGTCTTCCGAGGCCTCCTCCCAGCCGCACGTGCCTGGAACACCTCCCAAGGGAGGCGCCCAGGGGGCATCCTTACCAGATGACCGTACCACCTCAACTGGCTACTTTTGACGTGAAGGAGCAGCGGCTCTACTCCGAGTTCCTCACGGATAGCCAAGCTTCTCACCCGATCACGCTTCTGAGAAAACCAATTTTGGCCACTTGTAACCGTGATATAGTTATTTCGGTCATGGCCCACCCTTCATGACCATAGGTGAGGGTAGGGATGAAAATTAGCCAGTAGATCGAGAGCTTTGCCATCTGGCTCAGCTCTCTTTTCATCAAAGTGATTGCAATACTGCTCCCGCTGCTCCGATTCTCCGGCCAAACTCCCACTGAGAACTTCCTGCTGAGAACCATGGCCTCAGATTTAGCGGTGCTAATCCTTCACATTCGGCTGCAAACCAAGCCAATGAGTGCTGGAGGTCATGGATCGATGATGCCATCAGGACCACATCATCTGCAAAAAGCAGCAATGAGATCCCCAGCCTACCGAACCGCAACCCCTCCCCACCATGACAATACCTCGATATCCTGTCCATGACAATCACAAATAGTCCAAAGCTCACCCACACCCGCTGCTTTGCTTCTACAGTACTACGGTAGATGCTGCAGGCCTTCGGGCCCATCGGTACCTTGCAACCGCCTCCTTCTTCAGTCGGACGGCTTCCCTGATCACTGGTGTCCACCACTGTGTTTGATGGTTACTGCCCCTTGAGGCCCCGAAGACTTTGAGACCACAGCTCTCTGACGCAGCTTCAGCTTTGAACATTTCCCCAACCTGCACAACCTGCAGAGAAGCTCCACCGGAGGTGTGCGTTGAAGATCTCATTGACAGGGCCCTCCTCCAGACATTCCCAGTTTACCAGCACTATCCAGGCTTACCAGGTCTGTCCAGAGCCTTCCCCCACCCCTTGACCCAACTCACCAGCAGATGGTGGTCGGTAGCCAGCTCTGCCCCTCTCTTCACCTGAGTGTCCAAAACATGCGGCCTCAGATGAGATGATACGATCACAAAATCGATCATCGACCTTCGGCCTAGGGTGCTCTGGTACCACGTACACTAATAAGCATCCTTATGTTCGAACATATAGTGTTTGTTATAGACAGTCCATAACTAGCACAGAAGTCTAACAACAAACGCCTGCTCGGGTTTATATCAGGAAGGCCGTTCCTCCCAATCACACCTCTCCAGGTGTCTCCATCATTGCCCACGTGCACATTGAAGTCTCCCAGCAGAACTATGGAGTCCCCTACTGGAGCCCCATACAGGACTCTATTCAGGGTCTCCACAAAGGCTGAATTAAAAAAAAGTATTGATACCAAAAGAGTAGCTTGTGAGTATCAAAGTATCGATCCTTAAAAACCTTAATTGAATTTAAAATACTATTGAATTTATAATGCAAGTGTATCTGTACATGTTATTTAATATGTTGTACGTGGCTGGTAAACATTTGGACAGTCAAAAATCGGACAGTCAAAAATCGGACATTATGACATATTTTAAGTAGAATACTGAATCTGTTACTGTATATCAGAAGCAGCATTTTAGATCTAGTACACAAAGAAGGTAGTACTGTGGATCTTGAAAATGGTAGATTACATACTATTACAGGTTTAGAGTCCGTGTTAATTATGTATGTTAATAATGGGGTTTCTCTGGAGCATTCAATATATATTAACGCATAGCAGAGAGAAATACATTTTGGCTGTTCCCATAAAAAAATCAAGTATAATGTGTTCACTAAAAGGGACAATCTGACATGTTCTACCAATATATAGCATCCCTCGAATTGCAAACTGACTTGCTTTGTCGGAAAACAGTTGGGGGAATTTCAGGAAGGTGGGGGCGGAACAGGATGTGAGTGAATGGATGCTCTGGGGCATCAGTCAAGAGCCGAGTTAACTCAAATAATCATCAGAGAAACTCCAGTTTATATCCTCTCGAGGCCTCGTCAGACTTCTTGTATGTTGTTGAGTGAGAGAAGATTAAATTTAAATATGATGGCATGTTATAATAGCATAAGTATGATGTGCAGGCGAGTCATACATAATTTATTGTGACTTAGAAAAAAACAATGCACTGTATTCTACAGTATAAATGTCAGAGTAATAGCCATCCATTTTGCAATTATATTTAGCAATGCCTATAATCTCTAATTTGCTCACTATCCAAAAAATATCTGCACATTGTCGATTGATTGCTGATTTTATTGCCAGGTTGGCTTCACACAACACAGATATTAGATGTAAAACAAAAGGTGTCTAATGTGTCCTTAAGTGGGTGTGGCAGAATATTATACTAATATTATATGCATCTGGCCTAGAACTCTTTTTTTATTGCATCAAATATATGCAACATGTTCAGAGTTGCAGTCACAATGTGTTGTGTAGATCTTGTGTTTACTGGTGTTGGCTCCTATGCTATGTTGTGCTGTATTCCTGTCTGTCTCCACCCTTGTTCTTCTATAGCTGGGTTTACATGGAGCCTAATATTACGATAAGAAACTGAGTGAAAATGCACCATACAGTATAAACACCTCAAGTAGAACAGAAAGGCCCGAACCAATTGAAACTCATTCAGTTACAGAGGGGCAGCCTGTAAGCCGTTTCACAAACCAATCAAAAGAAAAATTGTACCATGTAAACGGTTTAAACAGATTACTTCCCAGCTGCGTTCGTCTGTGCGTTCCTTAAGTTTTAAGTTACTTTTTGGCTTCTTATATGAATGCCAGGTTGATTTGAGGCAAGGCAGTTCTGTAGCTGCTGTAAAGTCTGGACAAAACAACTGCGACACACATAAATAACGGAATGGGAGCTACGGTGACTTCATCTGGAGCCGTAAATCCCACCACCAGTCACACAAATAGCCTCACTCTCCCCGACACCTAAATAGATGTTTTTACGACAGATGCTAGCCGATTTTAGCAAAATAATTGGGATTTTGTTAATATTAACACCAGCACTGATGTGTCTCATCACAGTTCACTCCTATTATTTGGTTTACAGCTCAAAAACACATTTTATGGTGCAGTTACTCTTTAAACCCTGGTGTTTCCCTTCCTCCTGTCTTTTGTTGTTAGTGTTGCATTCATTGTCACTCTGCTTTGGCTGCTCCTGGAGAGATTGCCAATAAAGCTCTATTATTTGAAGTTCTGCTGTCATGTTGTACACCTGGATCCGACCACACTTAGAAGCGTGACTGTTTATTTTTTGTCACTCCTGAGCTGTCACCTCTAAAATTATACATTTGTTACATGAATTAACAGCTCTCTGAGCTGATGAAGAGTATATTTTCTGATAAGCACAGTTTAGTTTCTTATGACGCTAGTTGTAAAGTTACCTTGACATAGAGACCGTGAAGTGAAAGTGTAGTTGAGTTGTTGGTGTGTTTGTTCTGTGACTCTCGTGCCATCCCCTGGGGGATTTCCTATCCCCTTCTTAATGCTAATTGGATATCACTGGCTATGATACTTGCTTTCTCCCACATCTCTCCCACAAGACATGAGAGAGGAACTCTTGTGTAGAGGCTTAATACATTACAGTTCTATCACACTAGTTAGAAAATGAGTTAGAAAATTACCAAACTAATCAGCTTACAGTTGGGTATGATTAAAGGTGGCTTCAGCAAATTTAAGATAATACATTTTATCTACTTGTATCTACTCACGGTATGCTAGCTGTCTCTTCTGTGTGCATGCTGAAAACAAACAATGCAGTGCACAAACACTTATCCAGCCTTGGCAAGGGTTCCCAATTTGAGGGGGCGGGGCTTCTGGTGGGAGCACCCTATGGCATTGAAGGGAGAGCTGTTGTTTTTATTGAGTTCAAGTATCTCTAGCATTGACGACTCCAGCAACAGCAAAATAGCAACAAAAAAAGATGGCGTCTGTTTGAAGAAGGTTGTGCCTTAGGTAAAAAATCGAACCAGTGTCCTATTTGTCCAATCACTTGTTTAATTATTTGGCTAGGCTCTATAGTAACACAAATGTTTTGCTCAAACCTTACTTACAGGGTTAAGTAGAGTGAAGCACAAATTAACTTGTGGGATCAGTATATACAGTAGTGTGTGTGTGTGTGTGTGTGTGTGTGTGTGTGTGTGTGTGTGTGTGTGTCTGGTGGGGGGGTGGAGGGGGGGATA
>JAODTR010064436.1:0-16475 GCA_025399935.1 Amblyopsis rosae
CCCGTATTTCAGATGTTGGTAGCCTGCGTTTTTTTTTTCCCTGCCTAGCCAGACTTATATCTCACAGCACGTCCCTGCACTCTGGCAACTTCATTCTTAAATAAACACAGTACATAATTATAATCTTACACGGTAATATTGGCTCCAATGCCAATATTCTGTATGTTTGCCAAAAGCAATTTAATTTTAGAGAAGAAAATATGCTGTAGTGTTATGATGCTTTGTCTATTAGTGTGTTTTCCAGCTCCATTCCCAGCAGAGCACCAGTGCAGTTAACACACAACTTCAGCAGAATGCCAGCTGTTGTCAACAACAACTGAATGTACCGTTAGCCTTCTAGAGTCTTTTGCCACATGTATGAAACATGCTGTCTGCACTGCAGATTGAACTGGTGATGGTTAATCATTGGCCTGTTCTCAACATGGATTATAAAACAAATATAACCAACATGTTCAAATGAAATACTATATTTACAGCAGGTCAGTGCTTAGATGTTTTCAGAAAGCCATGCAACTAAAAGAGGCTTGGACTAAGAAACAAAAATTAATAGCAGTGGCCTCCACTGTGTTGTGAACAGATGTTATCAACACAATTTGATGGTTATGTGTTTATCAGTTCACTACAATAGTCATCTCTGCAAGCTATGGGTCCCCTATATGAATTTCATAGCCGATGCTGCACTGGAAAAACACCAATAATTGGTGGGTATATACTGTAGGGATGAAATGAAGTGAGCATTAATAACACCAATATTTGATCCTATCAGACAAGTGGCCTGGGGCTTCACAATGCCCAAGTGCTGCACGAGGGCAGAGAAGGCACAACATCAGTATGAGAGGCTGCAACAGATGTTCAGGTGGAGAGTTGAGCTGGGGAAAGCAAAATGAGATGTTTTTGCTAATGAGGCTTTGCCTCACCCCATACACCCCCCCCCCCCTCTCTCTCTTAGCTGCATGCTATCGGTATGCACCGCATACTTCCTCTCAGCGGCTCCAAGGAGTCTGCCTCTAACATAACAATTCAACTATAACACCACTCAAATACCGTTGGTGTGCCAGCAGTCAGCAGCCAATTTCAAGACCTAACCCTCCACACATACACATACACACATACACATACATACATACATACACATACATACATACACATACACACACGCACACACACACACACACACACACACACACACACTTTCCCGAATTAATCTGAATTCAGTAACTAGAATAAATAGAGCGAGAGATTTATTCTTATAGTTTGAAATACTCATTTTGAATTGTCTTCACTGAAAGTCTACTAGTTATAAGTATGACCCACTCGTATTGTATAACTTTTAACAAACAATAATTCATATAAAATATCTATCTATATCTATAGGAATTTTCCTTTGAAAAGCTTGATCAGGACTGTTGCTTATTGGGAGTTATATTTGTTTGTTGACACAGCAATAAATGGTCGGCTTCTATAAACCCAAATCTAACTACAGCTAATTGTTAAGTTAGTCATAGTAGAGCAATCTCAAGTTCTGGCCAACATCACTGCAGGCTCTCAGCAGAGAGAGTAAGCATTATGTATGATGAAAATGAATGGAGGTAGGATACATACTGTAACACATGAAAACCTTCCACCATCAGCCACATACCGTAATCAGAACACACTAATACAAACACATTTACTATACTGTTAATGAAATGAACAAACATTGTTCACTGGATTTGATGTAGAATAAAATCTTGACAAATCTCCCCTCCCTCTGAGTTTATTATGACATTTTAATGGCTTTTTCTGAGCGTGAATCCTTCCATTTAGACTAGACTATATAGCTGTGCTCTATTTTCTAATCAATTTCTCCCTTTGCAGAGCTTACGCTGCAATGCATTGTAACAAGCAACCATCGAGTCTTTCTTATGTGATAGAGGAGAGAGCAACAGCATGTTATATTCAGGTCATCCTCTGGCCATTTTCACCATACTTTGTCACTGCTGGAAGTGATTGACCCAAGGAAGTCTTAGCGTATGAAGTCCTATTGATTTCCAGACACGGCCCCATGAATACAGCTGCACCCTATTTTGACAATCCAATTCACTGATCCTATGAGGGTCTGTTTGCTTGACAGGACTGAACAGTGGTCTGAAGACCCCCCCCCCCTCCCCCTGCTTTCTTTCACAGCTGTAGACTCTGACGTGACAAAATATGATGATATAACCTCAAGTTAATTTTCTCTTTCCAGATGGACTGGCTCACACCTGTGATGTGAAGTGTGTTATGTGAGCCGCAGTGTTTTCCCACCTTGCTGGTGGTGGGGAGAGATGCTGCACTCTGTTGCCATGACAGCAGATTTCTTCTTTGTGTTGTGGTTCCTGATGACTGGCGCTCAGTGTAACCCAATTGCACCCTTAGCGGTGAGCCGAGAATGCATAGAGAGGGTTCTGACCCAGACCAGGCAGAACAAACAAGCTTCCGACGAGCCAGCGGGCGCACGCGCACAGCAGGAGCTTGGCGCGCCGGGCGCCCAGGTTAGCCGGGAAGCTAACAGGACTACAGTCAATCGCGGCAGGTCAAACGCGGGCTCCCAGCAACGCACCTCCAAGGGAGACCGATCCCAGGAGCTGTGGAGCGAACAGTACGGCCTGAATCAAATCGACGAGGGACCGACCAGCGAAGTCAACCTTTCCCTGGAGGCCATCGACGAGTATGCCTACCCAGACTATAGGGGCAAGGGCTGCATGGACGAGAGCGGCTTTGTGTTCGCCATCGGGGAAGAGTTCACCCCGGGTCCTTCCACATGCCCATGCCTGTGCACAGATGAGGGTCCATTGTGCGCCAAGCCAGAATGCCCTAAGGTCCACCCGCGCTGCATTAAAGTGGACACCAGCCAATGCTGTCCCCTGTGCAAGGAGAGGAAGAACTACTGTGAGTTTCGAGGGAAGATCTACACCTCGCTGGAAGAGTTTAAGGTAAGCCTGTTAACTCCATTCAACTCTGACATGGCTAGACCTTAAGAATGCTGGCAAAAACAGCAGGCCCAGCTAATGGAGCATATCAGAGGCACTACACACAAGCTAGTTATCCCCACCATCCACTGGGCAAGAAAACAGAAGGGCAGCTTCAAAATGCCAGAGGTCAGCTCAATCCATTTTTACACAGAGATTAAATATTAGTCTACACGGGGCTACACGCTTGCATCTTCCACACACTCACTTTAATAGTAGTATTAAAATTTCCTCTGTAAGCACAAAGAACACCTTTCACCTCTCCACTCCGTATGTAGCCTACTGTAAAGGTGTGTGCGTGTGTGTGCGTGTCCCTCCCAAGGCCACGTGAGAGGCAGAAAGACACAGAGCTCTTCCATTCTTTACCATTTAATACTTCAATCGAACGCTCTTTCAGGGCCGTATCGGTGCGGCTCCACAGCATGAGCTAAAACATCTATCAGAGCCTAATGGATCTCTTGAAGTTGGCGACGGTCTCACCAGGAGCGTGGTAATACAGGACTTACTCTCGCTAACTGTGGTTTTACTGCGGGCTCTGCATCTTGGCCAGGACACCGCTAAGGGGGAATGTCTGCAGAGCTCTCATTGGAGTGAACAGCGTCAGGGTGGGCGGCGGTGGGAGTCGTTTTTCAGTACTTACACGAAGCAGCAAGCGGCTTGTTGCCATGGCTGGTTGCTTTATTCCAGGATGCTAGCGTAAGTACTGCCCTGCGCCCTCTCTAGCATCGGAGGCATCATTGAGGACCGCTAGGATTATAGTCCGACCACTTCATGAAGGTTAACGGTATGCTACAGACCGCCACTGTTGTACAGAATTTTCCCTTGTGGCGGAGACCGGCGCACACACAAACGTTTGCTTTGAAGCTGCGTGACCCTCACGCACCGCCCCATCGCCCCATCCCCCTCCAGTCCCAGTATCAAACCTATAAATCCTGGAATGCGCTATGCCGCAATCGAGTAGTGTACCTTTACGTTAAGTCAAGCTTCCCTTTACAAGTACACACTTTGCAACAGGTATAGCCACATGGTGAGGCTTATTTTATGCACTGCCACATGAGGGGGTCATTAGCAGCACATCGATAAGACACTGTGCATATATATCACTGGATAGATGATGCTCCATTAACCATGCAATTTCCTACTCTCTTTCAAGCGCTGGGGAAATTGGAGGCATCTTTCTTCCGTTTCCCATTCCTATTGATTCACTATTTGCCTTGATTGTAGAGGGAGGTTTATTCCTCCACTAGGCGCTGCTTAAGATGAAACGTTCATTTCCAATAAAGCCTTGCGGGATCACACCTCCCAGTGGATGTAGCTCACATCCAGTGCATGCTCTCTGTGATTAACTAGCCATACCTGTGTTTGGGTGTGTGTGTGTGTGTTTGTGTGTGAGCATGTGCATTTGTGTAACACATTATCAGACAAGCAGAACTCGATATAGAGAAGGAAATAAATGTTAAGAAAAGCCTGTGGCTCTGTGTATGTGTACGTGCGTGTGTGTCTGTGCGCGCGTATGTGTGTGTGTGTGTGTGCATGTGTATGTGCGTGTGTGTCTGTGCGCGCGTATGTGTGTGTGTGTGTGTGCATGTGCGCGTGCATGCGTGTGTATGTGTGAACACCATGCATTCTGACTGTCTCCTTAACTGTGCCCAGGTGTCTCTGTGTGAGAGGTGCCGGTGCGAGCCCAGTGGGGAAGTCTTGTGCGCCGTGGCTGCCTGCCCTCAGACAGAGTGTGTGGATCCCCAGTATGAGCCAGACCAGTGCTGCCCTATCTGCAAGAGTGGTGAGCACCCCTCCCACTGCTCTCTACTGATATACACACACTGTTCACATTGTTAGCGCTTGTAATGCTTTACCACTCTAATGGCCAAGCTGCCAGCCAGTTTGCTCCACTATAGCGCTAATGTGTTGCATGCAGCAATAGGCCAGGCATTGTACATTAACTGGGGTTGCAGAAATGGAAGCGGCTGTATTTAACTGTCCTCCTGTGTTGTCTAAGATGGGTCTGTAATTGCTGTATGGTTACAGTGGCACCACACCCACACACACACACACACACACACACACACACACCTGCGCGCGCTCACAGACACACACACACACACACGCACACTACTGTACGTACAGTAGATGTGATTAAATCAATATACGCACCAATAATTGTACTGTATAATATGTGGGTGTCAACACCACTGAACACATTGTTGTACATGGTGACCTATACAATATTTAGGTACTGATGAACTATCACTGCACTTGTATGCCGTGAGCAAGCTGCATATGTTGCATAAGCTGTTGGCCAGGTAGGCTTGGGATTTGCGCTGTTGGGCAAGGTTCCGCTGGTTTGTAAGCATTGCTCCCACATAGGAGAAGTTCTCCGACTCAGCGTCGATTATCTGAAGCTGTTTCCCAATGATTTCAGACAGCATGTCCTAGATTATGCCCCCTTGTTTTCTTTGTGTGACTCTAATGCAACAAGGCAACATTGCCTCCTTCAGCAAAAAGAATGATGACTTGCAATATGTACTCCTGCCTTGCAGTCTTAAAGGAGTGTGTGCAGTTTATTATACAAGACAAATGCAATCTCCATTAAATAATAATGACTCTTATTATTCCTGCACTACAATTTACCCAGTTTGGCAGTTAGATAATTGTATTTCTATATAAATGTCAAACAATGACAAGAAATATATTGTGGGTTGCAACCTCAAAATGCATTTATTGCTATTAAATAATAAAACACTGTGCGCTGGTAAGATTAAAGATGAACAAACAAGGAAGACAGATACATTTTAATTGTAAGATAAGCGATACAAGAGCAGAGCCTAATGACCGCTATGCTTGCTTTATAGTACTCTTGAGCTCCTACAGTGTGCCTCCATTTCTGCTTTCATATTTTATGCCGCTCATATTGATAGTAAAAGTGATTTGTGCGCATTCAAGACAGTGCTCTATTTCACACACACAGCTCCCTTCCCTGTTCCCCCTCCATGAAGGATGCCCATTGGGTTCGCAAGGTTGAGTTTGCAGGCCTATCAATCTGTTGAGAATAGACACAGATCCGCCCAGACATCACTGTGTACACTGTGCACACAGAGATGTGCTAGACTGACTAGACCGCACATGTTTATTCAAAGGTCCCAACAAATCCATGGGCTCGTTCAAGCAATGCGGATTTGTGGCTTTAAGAGGACATCAATCCTTATTACCATGATATTTCCACACATTACCATTTTATTAACAGGGTCAATATATTGGATACATTGGTATATATGCTATATTAAAACCTCTATAGGATAGGATGGGTTTAGTCAATGGGTTTCTATGATGTAATTAGCTGTGTCAATGCCTTATGTGTTCATCTGCAATTTGCTTAAGCAAGGAGACTGTACCTGCTTGCAGTCATTATCATTTAATTATGTTTCCAGTGCATGACTCTATCTCACTCCTTTTTTGTAATGTCTAGTAGCACTGTGGTATTTTCCAGGTACAGAAATAGCCCGTGGCAACATTTAAATGTATTCAATAACCTGTTATGTTGTGGAGGATAAACTACACAATTTTAAATTTCCAAGGCAATCAAGGAAATGAAAATATGCCCCGGAATAAAATTACCGGAGGTACTTTGCAAGCAGAGTCAGATGTTGTGATTTCAAATAAGAGGAAGTCGAAACATTGGACACCATTGTTCATCATGCACCTGCCAGCATATGAGAGATAAGGTAGATGTTCCACAATTACATATGGAGGATATGAAGATCGTTGGAGGTTGTCATCGAGTTTATGCTGTAGAATTGCTTGTCAGACAGGTGTGCAGATGTTGTTTGAAGCCAAAACAGATGTTTGGACCTCCCAAGAACTTTGATGTGTCTCTGAGGTAGGACATCAAACTGCATCACCTTGTTAGCTAATGGTATCCATACCAGGGCCTGATGTCACTAAGACAAGAAAACTATAACACGTTGCTTCATCATTCTTTACATACTAATGTAATCATGTGTGAAAATGCAAATAGTTTGAAAAATACAGATGGTACAAGTAGGTAGGAAATACTGTACAGTTAACCACAAAATAAACAAACAAAACCATGGCAAGGATAACAATCAAAGCAAAACTAAACTGAATGCCAATTTAGATATTTAGACATGAATTGCCACAGAGGCAGAGCTTTGTAATGTAAATATGTTATGTTCTCTCCTTTCTACCATATTCCATCATATCGATAAAGTCATCAATTATGCATAGTCATTATCTTGGCCTTTTCAAGAATGATAAACTACCGCGAATGGCACACAACCTTGTCTCAGATGGGTTGTCGGGGCTGAACGCAAGGAGACACTTGAGGAAGAGCTTGGAAAGGAGATGAAAGAATGAGCGATATCTTACATCCACCCCAGACAGTTGTTCATGAATATCAAAGAACATCTGTGAACAGGGGCCCTGTAAAATTAAAACTAGTTCATATGATACTTTTTTTTTCTTCTTCTTACTTCTACTTAACAGCCTCTGAAGTTTTCTATTAGCATTTTGGATACCATCAATGTATTTCAACAATATGTTGTATAATTTTGCTGTATATTTTGTGTTTATAATAACTGCCATAGACAGTTACATAGACTAAACATAAATGGACAAACTCATCATCCATGTTTTTAGAAGAATAGCTTTGAAGATCAAGCTGCGCTGGCTCTGGTCTTTGCAGTGACTCCACCTATCACTCCTGGCTATCCAAAATAATGGGATTAATGTATGGATTCATATATTTTCAATTGACGATAATTCACCCCCTGTAACCCCCTTGGGCCAGACTGTGAAAATGTTTCTTTTAAAAAGTGGGGGTAACAGTACCCAAGGGGGGCACATTGGAGTTATGAGGAAGGAAGGCACATCTGCCGGCTAATCAAAGATTAGATTTGTTTTTGTCACATTTTGCATCATATTTCTTTATGATCTTTAATTTTATGTTATATGTTATACTACACCCAAGATCCAACCCACATCTTTTTTTTACCAAGAACAGAACCTGAACAAAACAAAAAACTTGAACTAAATAACATGTTTTTTGTGGGTCACCCGTCCAGATGTAGGACTCTGTGGGGATTGACTCATTTTTGTAACCAACCTCAAGTGGCCATTCGAGGAACAGCAGATTTTACAGATTCGTTTTTCCTGTTGCTCGGTTAGCTAGCAGTGAGTGAAATGCTCTGTGAGAATATCTGTTCTGGTTGAATTCTTGCTTATTTATTTACCCTGATTGGTCCGGTGAATGTACCTTGCTTGTCAACAACTACAACATGTTTTCTCAATAGGCTCCTGACGGAGTGAGCAGTGGAGGACGGGATGGGTTTTTGGGTTGTTCATTTACTCATTTCATATCTTGCTCTCTTTTATTTTTATTTTTTTGCCAGCTCTCGTTGCTGTTTAGAAAGTTTAAAAAAATGATGTATCCATATTAAATAAAGGACAGTAATTGAATTACATTTGCTAAGAATGCAATGTGCACTCAGATTGCTCACCCAATTGGCTTCAAGAATGCTTGAGAGTGGAAACATCAGTTCAGGCAAACTTTCTTTCCCCAGAATCCCAGTGTAGCCCCCTCCCTCTTGACCTTAGCTTTTGCGGGCAATCGCCTTGGCAACACACAAGGAAAAAAAAGTGATGCTATTGAAGGCTCAGACATTAGGGTCAACACTAATCTGAGGCAGATGATGAACAGTGTGAACTGGAGCCACAATCACTCTCAATGGTGTAACACAAGGCACCTGGTTGCAGAATGAATTGATGCTTAAATGATCAAGACTCAAATTATGGGAGGTATGATTCATTCAGCCTCTTTTCGAGATGCAGCCATTTATTTTCCTCCAAAATGTAAGCGTGAAAGTGGGGTCAGCTATTGCAGCTTTTCCATTTGAAGCATGTATAGTGATGATAGAAAGGGTCTCTTTTTAAAAACTTGCAACATGTTGCAAAGAACAACAGCTGTGATTTTAATATGTAGCCCAAATTTGCAGTGATCACACCTGCACTCTATTGAGGAATGACTATTACTTAAATGTATGCCATGTTTTTCTACACACACGCACACCGACACACACACACACACACACACCTGCCAATATTAATCTATATTAATCTATATATATATTAGTAAACAAGAGGGATTAATAATAGAAATGTGCAATATATAGCCACATATATACTGTAGTCACACCAGGTGTTGCCTGCATGTTCAGGAAGATGGATTGCATCACATCATGCTACTGCAACCGTCTTTAGCAACAATTAGCCCCACTCTCTATATATGTAACGTGGTAGTTACACTACAGTTTAAAATTAGACATCCTCAGCTGGTGCAGCAGCCCAGATAGAAATTATTAATACTTTTGGAAAATCACTGCTATATTCTCTACCCCTGAAGCTTTCCCTCATACCAGTTTCACAAAGCAGACAATTTTTCAGCATTTATAATACATGTATTCTAAAGAAGTCCATTAGGACAAGAGTTTTCTGCCATTCTTTTCTCTAGCCTACACTCACATTGCTGAAGTTGGATGTGTTTTTAAAACAATGAAGACATATCCATTTTCTGCCCCGCAGAAGCCGAGAGCTATACCGATGTTAATGGCTATCTTTCTCACTGTCTCCGAGTGCCAACTACTCATACGTTGTAGTGACAGTTTGGGTCCAACTGTTCACACACATGGAAATCCCATTTGTCTATTCTGCCTCTTTTAACACAGGGTTTCTTCAATAGCCTAATGTGCCTGTAAAAAATGAAATTATTAGAGAGTAAGAGTGAATAAGGGAGAGGGGCTGTGGTGAGGGAGGGGGGGAGGAGGGTATATTCTACTAATAAAGCTGTGACACAAAGGTGAGTGTTTAAGTGATAACTGGAATAATAAGGTGAGCACAATGACGCCAGCAATGAATCCATGCATTAATTAACAGAAATGACTTCATTTCCACTGAAGGGGGAAGAACTCTCCCCTTATTTTATATAACATATGGATAATTATACTGTATGTTTGTGCTCTCAACACAATACTGACATATGTGACTGATATTGTAAGCAGTGCGATTAAAATGCTGCTAACGATGACGAATCTGTCGTGACAGCAGCCTGGGCAATGAGATCATTTGAAATTCATATAGGGTGTGTGTGCATGTTCATCTGCTGGTTTATAAATGTGAGAGGAGTGACATTTTGACAAGCATCTGCAAACTGATCAAAGTGATTGATGTAGCATCGTGCTCAATCTCCGCGCTTCCGTCCAATGACGTGGTGAGACTACAGCTAAATAACTCATTTATCAGCATTACACAACAGTGTGGCTCAAGACCTTGTACGCCCGAAAGAAGCCAACATTGTTATGCTACAACTGGTGTCTTAAAAGCAGTTTCCAGTGTTTATATTTTGCTGCGGTGTTTGAGAGATAATTTGTGATTTATAGTGGGCTCTTCTTAGCCAGTTTAGGATAGTTGGGTCATTAAAAGCTTTTTCATTGCAACATATAAAATGTAAGAGCTTATAAAGCAATACATTTTGTGCTATGTTATAAGCTTGTCAAGTTCAAAATTGACATTTACAGAGTAACCTGTGGCCCACCCAACTAGCTTTAAGTTGGTGTGGTGTGGTTTTTCTCGCATACATTTCGCTTGTGTCCTTTAGGCAGCAAGACCATTTCTAACATCTATACTGCAATGGAACATCAACATTTGCATTAGAGATTTCTAATGTATTACACACCCACATATTCTCTGCATTTAACATTTCTAATTACTTATGAACTTAGAAATCATCACATGGAATGTCCAAAACTTAAGGAGTACCCATAAACCTATATACAGTACAGTATAATTGCCAAAACTTGTATAAAATAATAAAAATAGTCTGAATCAAAGAAAATAGAGACAACACTAACCCTAATAAATATTAAGTGATGTGATCGATCGCTAAATTATCACTCCTGTTGAAATACATATGTGAGTTGGAGCACTACTACAAAATGTGAGTAGGCCTATCACGTCTGTAAAGATGGATAATGTCAAAGCAATTTTAAATGGGAGACACAATTAAGCATGCATGGCAGATTATTGAATCAAATTTCCCATTACGAAGACCAGATATACCAGATGACAAGTCAGAATTGTTATAAAGTGCCACCCGGTGCCATTAGAAGATAATTTAAATATATTCACCAACCAAGCCAACACAATCAGAGTCACCTTCCCAGAGAGATATTTTGATCTCATGATAACCCTGTGGATTCAAACCATTTATTTGATCATCTACCACATATGTAACCCATATTTGATCATCTACCACATTGGGCTGAGAGAAGAACATTTTAAATCGTTTTAATTGGTAAAATTGTTTCCATTGTTTCCAATGTTTAAATTATTTTCCAGTGGCAAATAACAGCCTACAATGTGTAAAGGTAAAGGTGCTTTTATTGTCACATACCCATAAATGCAGCGATATTTGTTCTCTGCATTTAACCCATCCCTCAAGGGAGCAGTGGGCAGCCGCTGTGCAGCGCCCGGGACCAACTCCATATTGAGTGTTTGTATGTAGCAGGCAGATGTGTGCATATAAATTATCTTAAATAAGTTTTAAACTCATGGAAATGGAGATGTGAGATGTACATTCCAATTGTATCACATATCTGTATATCACAGCTACATGTATGTTGGGCTACGAAACATGTCCTGTGTCTGAAGGTTAGTATTGGCAGTTGAATCTACATATAACAGATGTCAGTATGAAGTCTAAGCACAGAAAATCTTAAATTACAGTAAATATATGAATTTACTCGATTTATGTATTTTGGAAGTTATTTTTTAACTGTATGGCTACAGTACCACCTGATGCGCCAGATGGTTTGTTGCACAGAACCATTAGGTAAGCCATCCACTGAAACTGTTTAGAGAAGGGCAAGCACTTTCAAAATAATACTTGGCAGGTGATTGGATTAACTGCTGGTGAGTCCACCACCGACCGTTAATGCTACACCGAAACCATGCTCGTACGACGCTGACTGGTCTGAACTGAAGCACCATGATTTCAAGATGTGCAGATTAATTCTCGCAGTGCAGTCATCTCGCCACGCTAACAGTATACTGCATACCTATTAGAGTTGTGTTTTTCCTGCAGGAATGAATTTCTCATATTTTCTTTACTCCATGTGTTTTGTGCTGGCAGTATTTTCCTGAAACTCCACACATGTAACAAACTTTTTGACACGCAAATTCTCAATTTAATTGTATAACAATACAATTTAATTTTGTAAATGCATTCATTTTATTATCACCGGGGGATGACCACACAGCAGCCAATGGCACTCCGGGCTATAGCAATGTCTTTAGATTCGTGCCATTCATTGGTAGTGGTGTCATAGTGCTCTACTTTGGAGATGACGCTGGAGGAGCTGTAACCTCCAATCACAAAGATTGAATCGTCTAACACTTCAATACCAAAGTTGCTGCGGGCGGTCAACATGGAGGGCACTTGCTTCCAGGTGTTTAACTCGAGGCTGTAGGCCTCCACGGTCTTCAGACGATGCATGCCATTATATCCACCCACCTATGATGAATGTAAGGAGTGTTAATCGCACTATTAAGATTACTATTAGATTAAGATTACTATTAGATTTTACCTCGATTTCCAAGCAGACCTCTACGTCATGTAGGTACTTATTAAAAGACAGGAAAGGCCATTTGTGCCATGTGACAGTATATGATTTTACTAAGCATTTCATAATGAGCCTACAGTAAATACTATATATTTAGAGTCAAGCCTGTGTCACCTGGTGTCACTAGCTGTGTTTACATGGACCCTACTATTCAGATTGGAATCAGGTTAAAAGCCTGACCTGACTGGAAATGCACCATATAAGCATATCAATCAGAAGAGAAAGGCCCAACCCACTACCCCTCAGAAGCAGAGGGGTAAATAAAATGGTAAACAGACTGCATTTATACAGCACTTTCCTAACCTTACAGCCACTCAAAGTGCTGTACAGTATAGCCTCACATTGATGATGACGTGACCACTGGGAACAGATAGGGTTCCTTGTCTCGCTCAAGGACACCTTGACGCTTGGTGAGGTGTTAGCGGGATTCAAACCAGCAACATCTGGATAACCTGCCGGCCCGCTTTACACACTGCGCCACAGGGCTGTTTTAGCTGTGTGCAGCAGCTGTCTTGTTTGGGGTAGTATAAACATTTCATAACCGGATTGATAGAAGAATTAAACCATGTAAACTCTGTAAACCCGATTACTTCCTGGTTGTGTTGTTGTGCGCATGCACCAAGTCTTAGAATTTAGACTGCTGTTGTTTTGAGAATGCCACATTGGAGACGGTTTTGTACACAGCTGCTGGACAAAGTCTGGACTAAACAGTTACTAATCGCACAAATACAGTAGGTGAATGAGAGCTACGGTGACTTAATCTGCTGTAAATTCCCTCAGCAGTCACACAATTTGCCTTACTCTCCCCAGTGCAGTTCTGCTAGCGGGACATGTTACATTACAGAGCCTACATAATGTGTGAATGTTAAATATATATTTTGAATAATTGCCATGGCGCATGTAAACACCAGATCATTTTAAATGACGACCCATGTAACTCAAAATCTTAAATCGGAAGAATGTCTTTTGGAATGACAAAAAGCATCCATGTAAACCCAGCTAGAAAATGTGTTTATGTGCTTCTTACAGCATAGATGTGGTCTTTGTAGGCAATGATGCCAACTCCTCCGCGTCTGCTTGTCATTGGGCTGATGACTGTCCACGTGTCGGTCTGAGGGTCATAGTACTCTGCGTCTGTCAAGAAATCTTGGCCATTGTAGCCACCACATATGTACACCTGGGAAGAACACAAATACATTGTTTTTATATTGCTTTAGGTCTGTGAATAAAGACATTGTGTTTTTCACAATTATAGTACAACAGAAGCTGTAACACTGACTAGCATTGTAAAGGAAGCAACAAGTGATTGTTCTCCCTTTCTCACAAACCCATTTAAAAAATCCATAAAAAAAACACAAATACTGTATGCCTTTTACGGTATACAGTACCTGCTTGCTATTTATCACTAACCTTGCCATTAAGCGCTGTGGCACTGGCATCACTTCTGCTATGATGCATGGATGCGATGGGGCTCCATTGGTTAGTTCTGGGGTCATAACGCTCTGCTGTGGCATGTCTTTGGTATCCATCAGAGCCTCCCATGGCATAAATATAGCCGTCCAGTACAACCACACTGACGTAACAGCGGCAATGCTCCATGTACCCCACCTGGGTCCAGGTGTGGGTAAGAAGGTCGAGCTTGCGCACAGAGTTGTGGAAGACTGAAAGGTTAAGTCCACCAATGCAGTACAGACATCCGTGTAGAAAAACAACTCCGTGGTATGCCCAAGGCTCCCAGTCGTTGGTGATGTTGGTCCAGCAGTCTCTCCTCACGTCGTATGCCTCCATGATGTTGGTCGGGCTGCCTCCACTCCAGCCGCCAATAGCCAGCAGTGTGGCACATGACAGACGTGGGCGGATCATGTAGCTGTCAGCAGATGTAGGGATGAAGGCCCTGTTTGTAAGGAGGTCATACAAGCCCAAGATGGACTTGCACTTGTCACATTTCATCACCAGTGCGTTGTTCTTTACGTTGTCCCTGAAGTATTCCTCGCTCATTAAGGCCAGCCGCATCTGGACAGAATTATGGTCAAAATATGTCAGGGATGATTGAAATATGTTACAATAAATCTATAATTTGGAGGTAGACTCATAGATCTGAAGCTACAGTATATGCAACAGATACTCATATGTTACCTATAATGTTTATGCACTCACCTTAGACAGCAGCATAGAGATATGAGCTTTGCGTGACTTGGGTGAATGGTGGATCCAACGCATGACCGCTTCGAAGACTGTGCTCTCCTGTTTTACATTGAGCGTGTCTTCCTGAATGATATCGGCAAGCTGTTGAGGCAAGAGTTCCAGGAACTGTTGGGAGACGCAGACCTTCTCAAAGTGGCTTATGATATACTGGAAGGCCTTGTGTTTCAGACCTTGGCAGCAGTAGATGTCTGTCAGGTTCCAAATGCCAATGCAGTTCTCTGGATTTAACCGACGCAGTAGATAGTCACAGCAGGCTTTCACTACACCCATAACATTGAACTGGTCTGCAGCTTCAAGAAGCGGAATAACGTTTGTTTTGGTCACCAGCACAGAATCAGTGTAGGCATATTCAACGATAAGGCTCATAATGTACGGAGACACTCCAGGGATGTTGAACTCATGTTTGTCAGGCTGGTGCCAACCACTGGTGAAGAGAGCCCTGTTGTACAGCACAGTGTGGAAGCTACATCACAATATTCTCGTACACGCACACACACACACACACACACACACACACACACACACACACACTCACACTCATCAAGACCCCCCTTGTGAACAACCACTTTCTGTTTATACCTACCCAAAGTAAGGACTGCTTTTGCAGAGAATGATCTTATGGGCAGACAAAGTGACACCACTGACTTGGATTTCCACGTCAGTCAGTTTCCTCTCCAATCGGAGGTTGTTGTAGAATGAACACAACGTAGAAGTCATTTTTCTTTCTGGGTCTACTGTATATATCGCGGTCTAAGTAAGTGTTTGGTCTTCACAGATTTCAACAGTATTTCTTTGCCAGTTAGAACTCTCAGTTTTGATGGCTTCTTAAGTGCTCATGTCATTTACAGTATGACATCATCAAGTAAGATTGAAAAGATTGTGATGATTCTATTTCTTTAGGGATTGCATTAGTCGGACCAGGCTTTATTATTATTCTATTTATTTTATTCAATAAAATGACCAATATTTACAACTAACGCATTGAAAAGCTGAGTATGGCAGAACTCTCCAGACTCTGGCTTATAGCTTTTTAAATGAATACCATGGAAGGACGTCTTCCTATTTAGGTTTATTCAAAAGTATTTGTACAGATTGAATGGATGAGCAACACCTTTCTAATATTGCATTGCAACACCCCGGTTTTATTTTTTGCAATAAGGCATTAACAGCATTACTCTTCCATGCTAGCCCACTGTGTCCAATGCCTCCCACAGGCCCGAGGCTCACAGGGGAGATCTAGCCTACTCCAAATTGCTTGTACCATTTCATCCAATGTTTAACTGGATTGGTACCTGTTCAGGCCACTGCAAATTACTCCTAGTGTGGATTTATAGCTTTGGTAGAGCTACAAAATAATTGCTTTATCAAAGATGTTATATGCTTGCTTGTGCCTCTCATCTATTTGCCACTGAAACATTGATGTTTCACTATGTGTCACATGAAATAAAAATGATTTCAATGGCCATATCTGAGCTGTCATTCTGCATTAAGGAAGTGCACAAATACTGTATGTCGCGGGGGCAGCAGCTCCAGCAGGGGACCCCAAACTTCCCTTTCCCGAGCCACATTGGAAAGCTCTGACTGGGGG
>JAODTR010064447.1:0-16474 GCA_025399935.1 Amblyopsis rosae
ACCGACGCCCTGGGAGCGAGACGCTGCATAACAGTCCAGAGCCAGCTAACCTAATACAGTCCTTACCACAACAGTGGCCCCTTCACTACACCTCACCATGTGACGAGGTGTCCATGAGCAAGACACCTAACCCTAACTGCTCCTGGTGGTTAGATGCCGTCTTACGTCTTGGCGTGAACGTGCGTGTGATCGGGTAAACGTGAGGCAATACTGTACATGGCTTTGAGTGTCCGGAAGGTTGAAGAAGGGCTGTATAAATAAATGCAGTCCATTTACCATGCAAGCTACCGTAATGACAGCACTGAAGGCATGGAACAAATATGTGCAAATATATTAACAATGTGATGGTAATTATCTGTAAAGGTTAATCCTGTTCCACTGAAAACCACTAGGCATGTGCAGCCATATACCTATAGGTAGTACTGGTAGTACCCAGGCCATATGATATTGATATAGTACATGCAGATGCAAGTATTTTTCTAACTTAATTTTGGTTAGGTTACATTGATTTAACTGTGTTTAGCTCAAATAACCAATGTTCTTTTCATTAATAAATGAATGACATTACATATACAGTACATAGTGTATTATATGTGCAGTATACATGAATGAATTGATTCATTCATTCATCTAAACACAGATGTGTCAACATTGATCAGGTCTTCTCTCCTGCTGTTCGACTTAATTCCTTTCTCCTTCTGCAAGGTGGAAATTATTTGTTCTTTTACTTATCAACCGTCTCCATTAGATTAATTCTTCAGCAGCTTTTACCGCAAGCTGAGCTTTTCTCTTTCCAAGACAGGCCCCATTTGTAGACATTAGCCAAAATGGATTTTTAATATTGCTGATTTCTTTCATCTCTGCCATGCCAAAGCAATTTCCGCCTCTGCAGTGTGCTGGGTGGATACGAATGGAAAACAAGCTGCGCTGAGTCAGAGTGTCTGACCCGGAGCCTATAGGTCAGTAGCCTGGTATGACCATGCCCGAAAATCCTCTCTGTAAGTGGGAACACAAAGTGGTGCAGATCGCAACACACTAGGGCTGTCCCAAATACCATTTTACAGGCTTCGAATACTTGATGGTATTTCCGAACGAGTATTCGAATACTCTTTCTCAAAACACCATTAAAAACACTCAACTATAATTAGGATGTATAACAGAAGTAATCTTCGATTCCTAGCTTCAGTGAGCAAACATAGCCAAGCACTCAAAATGGCCACTTTGATTGACACGTCAATTGAGGAGCTTTTAAATAGCATATACCTCCTGTATTACCCAATAAGAGTGTGTGTTGAATGAATAGCCTCGCTCTCTTCTTACAAACAGAGCCGATTGCAATCAGTTGTGTTGATGACACAGTGTAGGGCAGGCATTTACATTTCAACATGTGGGTTTATATGGAGACAGCAGGGACTAATGGGAAAACATGCATGCATAATGTGAAAAAACGAATACTCAAATCCCAATATTTAAATCGAATACAATGAATACCCGAATAATCGAATATTTGGGGCCAGCCCTACAACGCACAACACTTTAAGCCTTGGCAGCAATACGTGTCCAGTGTTGTGGGGTGGAGCTTCTGAGGTTCTGAAGTTCAAATACCAACAATCTTGCTTCATCATCACTAACCACCTTTATTAAGAGGACTGCTCTTTAACATGCCTGCTCAAGCAGTCCGGGCTGCATCCACGGCCCAGTGCTTGATAAGGTCCTTCATCACACTACATTGCAACCATTTAGTCTTCAGTCTTGTGACGTCGCCACAAGAATCATCTCGGAAATCAAGGTGTTTCAGGCTGGCTAACCAAGTGTGTTGCCAATCAATGTCGCAGTCTAGATACGGGTGTGGTTTAGGTGTGACGTAGGAATTTTAAAAACAAGCTTTATGGAGTTGAAAATACCTAGATATTATGACAATATAGCATCAGTTTATTAGAATGTATTTGAAAAGCAAAGGCTTTTCGCAATGGAAAATATGTTTTCACTCTTTTCCAGACTTTTCTACTGCAAGAGTGGATAACCACAGACTGCTGGTTCATCCAATCACATGCAAAGTACCTTTTTGAAAGCATCTGCCCTCTTGAAACCATGCCACGAGAATAAGTGGGAAGAGCTTCAAACCCTTGCGGCTTGAGGTGTCACCACCAGGGCTGGCTTTGCAATAAAACTGTCAGGTTAGCAACTATAGTTTTCTCCTCCAACTTAAAGGCAGTCATACTGGCTAACTTCAATCTCAAATCAAATCAGTGTCGCTCCGTGGCCCTCCGCGGCAGTGCCTCACACACAGAACTGCATTGCAAAACTTAGTACTACAGTTCTGTAGATGTGAGCGGCGCTCGCCACTTTGTTTTTGTTCCTGTTTATGGAGCCAGGGCTTTGTAGAATTGTCTGCTTTTTTTTTCAACATGCGCAGAGAACAGTAAACTAGAGAAATGTGAGTAGATATTTGTTGAATTTGACAAGAAGTGTATTAGCTTAGATTTAGCTTGGAATAGCTGACTGCACCTTTAACACACAACACTTACTCAGTGCAGATGACAGTCTGTCTTGGCCCTTGTTGTGCCTTAATAGAATGCCTGCCATGCACATGCATGTGTGAATGTTAGCTGTAGAGAGCACATCTGAGATGTGTGAACTTGTATGTTTGTCTACACAAATGCTGAAACGCATGTGGTAACCAAAACCCTGCCAGTGATTTTAATATCACCACTTTTACTTATACATATTTGTATGCGCATACACACCTATGCACACACACACACAAATGCACACACACACACACACACACATACACACACAGAGCTGAGGACAGTTCAGTACATTGTTCCTATCGTTTCCTTCTCAGGACTGTGTGGGTGCGCACACAATCATCTTTGATTGACATCTCTGTCAGTTGGGTTGGGTCTGTTGAGGTGGGGCAATGAATACCTTTCTTATGATTTGATATAAAGTTTATAAACAATAAACTTTACACACCTATCTTGTTTGGTCCGGACTTTTCAGTTTGGTCCGAACCAAAATAGCAGGTGTGAAAGGTGCCTCGGTCCGTGGTCCGGACCAGAGCACCAGAATTTGGTCTGACCAAAAGAGGTGGTCTCGGTCCGGATCAAACTGAACCATTTGCTTGCAGTGAAGCTTGCAAGTTTGTTTGCAGTGCCCAGAAAACACTTTCTAGACAGCTCGGACTTTAGGACGAATTACAGGAAGTGACCTACCATTTAATTATGTATTTATTTATACTTTTTTATTTATTTAAAGCAATTATGGTGAGGGGTATATTTGTGTGTGTGTGTGCGTGTGTGTGCATGTGCGTGTGCGTGCACAGAAGGTAATCAAATACTGTACATACCCCGGACAATGCAGTTCTTTAAGCCGTGCACTTCTGACACTGCTTTCACCACATGACGGGCACTTCAGTAGGCTAGCTATTAGCCACAAGAGCCCCACACACGCACACACACATGCACACACAAGATTAGGCCGACTATCTTCTTCCGATTGCTGTAATTTGTCGTTTTTGACAAATCTATGTGTTTTAACGTGTAAAATCTGTGGTACGCAACTGCTTTTTTCATCTAAGGAACATAGCTAAGATTAAATCTGTGGTCTCATAAAAGCAGATGGAAATGTTCATTCACGCATTTATTACATCTCGCCTGGATTATTGTAATTGCGTTGTATATTTGCCTTAACAAGTCTTCCTCGAACCGTCTGCAGGTGGTTCAAAATGCTGCTGCTAGGCTACTGACAATATCCAATAGAATATCACATACTACACCTGTACTTAAGGCATTGCACTGGCTTCCAATTGGTTTTAGAGTTGATTTCAACATTTTTGTAACGACTTACAAGGCTTTGCACGGTCATGCTCCCTCATACATCGTGGACCTTTTACAAAAACAGACTTTTAGACGGGCTCTGAGGTCCTCTAGCCAATCCCTTTATATTGTCCCCAGGACTAAAGCAAGAGGTGACCATGCATTCTGTACAGTGGCCCCTAGGCTCTGGAACTCTCTCCCTTTAGCCTTGAGAACCTTGGAGTGTGTGGATATTTAAAAAAAACACCTTAAGACACATCTATTTAAACAAGCCTTTATTTAGTATTGTCATAATTGCATTCTGTACATCATTTGCATTATGATGGTACCTTAAAGCTCTGTACCTTCTGTTTCTGTTTTATTTAATTCCCTTGTTCTATGTAGTATTTTACTATGTTTCTGTGCTGTTGACAATGCATCATACTGTGAAGCACTTTGTGACTCCTGAAAGATGCTATACAAATAACTTTTACTTACTTACTCACTTACTTACACACACACACGCGCACACGCACGCACGCACACACATGTGAACAAATCATCCTGAATTATTTAAGCCAGACATTGAGTAGTCACACTGCTATCGACAGTCCCACCCTGATGTTGGAAGCAACACTTTGTTAGAAGAATTTCCTGCTTGACTGCCCATGGCAATAAAAAGGCCTCATAGTCACCTAATAACCAGCAGGGTCGATGGGGTGATAATTAATAATTGAAAAGTAATCAAATATACATACATACACATACATACACACTTTATTATATTTTAAGTAACATATTTAATTTTGAAAAGGCTGTTTTTGAAATCCATCTCATGAGCTCCTTAAATGGTAAATGGACTGCATTTATGAAGTGCTTTTCCAACCTTCCGGCCACTCGAAGCGCTTTGCAATACACCCTCACATTCACCCATACACACACACATTTATACACCGATAGCGTATGAATGGTCAGCCATGCAAGGCGCTATCTAATCACCAGGAACGGTTAAGGGTGGGTGTCTTGCTCAGGGGTACACCTCCGCCACACAATGAGCACCCCTTCGTCACAGTAATGACCTTTTCTATAATGTCCTGTCGGTCACCTATTCTCTGCTCCCCTGAATGGACAGCGGAGGAATCGTGTGAGAGCTTGAAGTGGGACGAGCAAAGCAAAACCGATTTTCCCCCTCCACTCCTCCATGAGAAATCCGGATCAATGAAATCTCTGTTTGAACACAGCTGGCTGGTGACTGCAGGAACTCCATCTGCGTTGCCCGTTACCATGGCATCAGCCATTTGAGACGACAAGCATACCTGCGGCTCTTTGCCAACGTGCTGTGGTAAAGCTGCAAATAAGGAAATCATGGTCATTACAAAGCAATTTTACAGGCCATGAATGGATGGGACATAAAAGCCCAAACGCACCGCGAGCGAGCGCAATAGATTGAGTGATAACTCTCCAGATAAAGACTTTGCAGGGGTGAGAGGCACTGTCATAACAGATGTTCATATTAGTTCATGTTGGAGTGACTTGGTGATTATTAAGTGCCAGATGTCATTTCACAGGCCTGCAGGCTCAAGAGACAAGTACTGTGTTCCAGACCTTTGCCTGTTGAGGGAACAAGAGAAATGCTGCTTCCCCTACGCGTCACAGTAAAACCAAAACCGATACGGCCCTAGCTTAGTACACAAGCGTCTTTGCTAGTTTCAATCAGATGCAGTTGTCATTTTCCAAATGCACTTATTAGCATCTACGTTAAGCCCCTGTGGGTGTGTTGGTCTACACATGAGGTGTGGACTTGGCACATTGCTAACGATTCATGTGTAGCATAATTTGGGATTTCACTGTTGCCGTAGATTGGTCTGCTTGCTCGCTTTCACAACCCGCCGTTATAATAGCGATCTGTCAAGGTTCAAGCGCATCTGGCTTTATAAAGAAAATGGGAGATGCCACTGCTTGGTTTATTGTATGTTACGCCCAGTGGATTTGGACACTCCCTACATGCAGTTTGTGCCTTGCACTATAGTGCGACCGTGCGATTGTTAAAATAGCCCTCCTCGTCATAAATAGCCGAGGGCTAGGTGAGGTGAGGTGGTTTGTGAGTTGTAGAGACACAACTGCAATCAGCATGTTTTTTGGGCGGGAAAAACATGTAATCTCTCCACGCTCTCCATTGAATCGCTATTGCGAAGGTGGCGCTTTGCCACTTTTGTCAGCTAACAAAAGCCTGAAACATGCCTTAAAGCTGCTGTATAACAGCTTGTTATAAAGACCCCATAACAAGTTTTTAGGGGGGTTCTTTAAGTTAAAGAGACAAAGGTCCATATTGGTATTAGAGACAGAACGTCATATTACTCTGAAAACTATATGCACACTGGCGGGGAACACAATCAGCACCGCAACATTGCTTTACCTAGCTAAAAACCTTTCAACTTGTTGATAGAATATTTTAGTCAAGTTTAGTTTAGTCGAGTTTTTCTATTCTTCTTACTGATGTTTTGTGTTATTGCCTGTAATCACCTTTGTCTCCTTATATGCTTGGTTTTTTGGGTTCAACTGCAATATGGAAACGTCTGTGTTCTTTATCTTGTTGGTACAGTAGTGTATCACATCACACATACAAAGTCAATAGGGGAACCTGACCTTGAACAAACTATTGAATGATCAATAGTGCCCTGTATCTCTGCATGTATTGATGTTAAGCTGTTACATTGGTACACTAAGGTACATGAGCTGTTCTCTATGTCCAGACACGCATACATTATACACACGTGTGTAATGCACTTAATGAACTGTGTGCGTGTGCCCAAGATAACACATACGCACTTGCACACACACACACACACACACGCACACACACACACACACACACACACACACACACTAATACATCCAGAGGCAGACACACACAAGCAGGCACACGCACACACACACACACACACACACACACACACACACACATCCACCCATACAGTACATACACACATGCACGCACACACACACACACACACACACACACACACACTAATACATCCAGAGGCAGACACACACAAGCAGGCACACACACACACACACACACACACACATACAGTACACGCGCATACACACATGCACACACACACAGAGCTGAGTAGGGCTGCTAACCAGGGTCTTTGTCAGACTAGCAGACAAGCAGGTGGTGGGGCAATCAGAAGATACAAAGGGCTAATCCGTCTCTCTTCCCAGTGATCGGCGCTACACACGCTCCCTGCTAGCATATCAGAACACAGAGAAAGACCATTATGCACCACTTGGAATGGAACAAAAGCCCTCGCAGGGATTGTGCTGTTATCATTTGAGCTATGTTCTGTCCACCAGCATCCCAGCAGATGTCAGTCTGACATACAGTATAATAGAGTGTTGTCCCCTTGCTTATGTTGATGAGTTTAACCCATGGCCCAATGTAATGTCTGAAATGGTTTCTTTGTGAAGGCCTGCATACAGTACTCACAACCTGCGCAATATGTCACAGACAGTGGCTTAACTTTGGTGAAACACTTTTAACTCAAGTAATTCAATATTTGGAAGTGAATAAAAGGTGAAAAATGTGAGTTATGAATATCTTGCTGCAAAATGACACGGCGCCACCTATGTGTGAAGCAGGGAACTACAGTACCTGCAGCATCATGAAGAACTGAAACTAGATGTGTCTAGATGTGTCTAGATGTGTATAGCTACTGTATATGGAGTCCTGGGTACCAGATGAGGAGGATCTGAGAGAGGGGGAGATGTACAATATTGTTACAATCATGGCTCAAGGATTATAACAAACAGTACATATTCACAAATATTACAATTCCTTTATTAAACTAGCCTAGAGTAGCAAATGTATCATTTTTAGACATATTAACATAGTTCATATGTCAGAGTAAGTGTGCAAGCGAGCTACAAACTGATAACCATGACTCTAGCCCCAGAAAGCTGAGACTGGATCTTCTTATAAACCAGCCACACAGGTGTTTCCACTGTCACTGACGAGCATAAGAGTCTATAACTGAAAGAAAAGGGCAGGGTCGTCACAATATACTATCTATCTATCTATCTATCTATCTATCTATCTATCTATCTGTCTGTCTATCTATCTATCTATCTATATAGAGGGAGTGGTAGACATAAATATAGTTGGGGAGGGAGAGAGAGAAAGAGCGAGAGAGAGAAAGTGGGGTGGAGAGAGAGAAAGAGAGAGAGTGGGAGAGGTTGAGGAGATGAACACAGCTGTTATGTGTCCCTGTGGCAACAGGTGGAGGACGTGTGTGCCTGTTACTGGAGCACCATCTTACAGTAGTCAACACTGTGTGTGTGCTTGTGCGCGCGCGTGTGTGTGTGTGTGTGCGTGTACACGTGTGCGTGTGCAGCAGATATGTCATTCCCACACACAGTATGTCGTCAAGCTTGCGCGCTGCTGTGCATGTCGCCCATCATAGTTGCAGTACAAGGGGGGGTTCCTACACGCTACACCCAAACCCCCCACTTCCCACTGTCAGGGAGACGATTGCTATGGAGATGAAGCTGGAAGGACTGCCCACAGTCATACCTCTGTAAGTGTCTGTAAGCGAGTGTGCGCGTGAATGCACATAATATAGTCACACACTGTGACACAATACTCTGTGTGTGTGTGTGTGTGTGCGCGCATTAGTGTGATGCAGCAAGTTCATTATGCCATGGTAAATAATATCCAAATACTCTGTGTATCATGTTTCCTTCTACAAGCGCACAATACATCTATACTATATAATGGAGCATTCTCACTCACAGTGAAACCGGCTTATAAAACAGGTATTTATCGTTATAGTGTCTTGTGAGAATGAATGCTAAAACACTTAAACTGACTCTTTAATCTATCCCCTGCTGAGCTAGTATGATACACGGTAATCCTTTGACACGGCTGCTGTGAGAATAGCAACCACTAAATTAGCGGGTCATAAATGGTAAATGGGCACATTTATATAGCGCTTTACAGTATTTTGCCTGACATTCACACACACATTCATACACCAATGGTGATTGCTGCCATGCAGGGTGCAACCAACCACTAGGAGTGGTTAGGGGTGAGGCATCTTGCTCAAGGATGCTTGCAGGTAGGTCAGCACTGGGGTTTGGGCCCATGGCCTTCTGGCTGGGAGCCCAACACCCAGACCACTAGACCATCCTGTCCCCCCCCTGAACACTGGGTCCCCACTGGGTCATGATCTGTCAGCGTCTATTTAAAGGCCTACAAATGGCAATGCTTTAAAAATACTTTTTTTTATTATATACACAAATGGATACCAGATACAGTACTAGGAGAAAGGTATATGTAACAAGCCAACATAAAATTACATCGATTTTACAGTTTAAACATTAGCAACAATATTCTCTACTGATGTTTGTGGCTGTACAGTAACGTCAGTAGCCTAGATACGAGTAAACCAGCGACATAGTGGTAGACCGCGGGTATTGAAGCGACTTTCATCGAGCCCAGTAGTGCTAAACGTAGCATAGCCTAAATAGCTTATTAAACTATGGAAATACTCTTTATTTTAACATAAAGGGTATAAGAATGGCTAGAAGAATACAATAAAAAGACATTATGACTTTTTATTATTATTTTATTATGAATGTCATAATAAAATAAAATTTGAAATAAATAAGATATTACAAATAATAATAATAATAATAATAATAATAATAATAATAATAATAATACAATATTTTATTTAGGACGCCTATGAAAGCACTCATGGTCATCTTACATTGCAAATAGTCAAATACAGATAAAAAAACGTATGGCTGAGACATACAGTATACTGTAGTAATACACATTTGACCAAGGCATGTACTGTATATACATTTGGGAAATATATACAAAATATATGTACAAATAAACAAATACAAAATATTTGGGAAATATATACAAAATAAAATAAGGGCAAGGGAGTTAAGTGTCAGAGGAACAAAGGGTTAAATGTCATAGCAAATTGGAAAAAACCTAAAGCATCTTGTTTAATACAGTTGGGTTGGAATACACGACACCACTTTGCCGTTATGTAAGACTAAAGAAAAAGGTTATCTAACCCAATTTGTTTTTACCCAATACATTACTCATGTGTGAAAAGGGGCGTTATTTGCTCAGACTCCAGAAAGTTTTTAGCATTTAAACTTAAATTAAAGATTAGATTTGAAGAAAAACCTTCTGGAAACACACTGGAATCTTTTTCTTATTAAAATGGAGCCCTATTAATTACACAAAGAACAACAAGGCATTATACAGTAGTAATAGAGACAGCCAAGCAACTAATCCTAACCAATCTGAATATTATACACTATGTATCACAGGACAGGTAATAGAAAACACACACACACACACACACACACAGGTGGGTAGGATTTGGAAGCCTTGCCGTGTGTAATTTGTCACCATGGAGACCAGCAGTGGCAGATGTTTCTGCATGAGGTACACCTGAAAAGGTCACTGCCCAATGACACCTCGCTCTCTCCCCTCCTCTCTACCTCTCTCCCGCTCGCTCTCTCTCTGCGGCCTCCCCCACGCCCCGCCCGGTACTGATATTATTTGGAGTTTGCTGTGCCAACTCAAACACAACACATAGTAAGTCCTACTACATCAAAGCAAATCACATATCCCGTAACATCACTGCTTGAAGGCAATTAAGGTAGTAGTTGTAGATGTGATGTGTGCGTGTGCGTGTGCGTGCACGTGTGTGTGCGTGTGCGTGTGTGTTTCAGGGTACCCTGTGTTGAACCACAAGTGCTTTATGGGAAAACATCCATTGTAACGTCTAACTGCAGCTAACAACTTCCATAAATAACGGCATGAAATGATTGACGCGTTTAATTTTAATTGGAGGTGCACCTATAGTTGACCTGAGTGTTCAAGAGATAAAACACATCTGGTTCGTACATTTTGAAATTATTGCTTTTATTTCTGTGCAATAAGAACAGCAATAACGTGTTTTTAGGTCTCCCTCTGTGATGTGGTGCAGAGCCGTACAGTGTAGTCCCAGATAAAGATACCCCGCTGGGCATTAAGGCATCCCAGCGGGGTATCCTGTGTTCGGGGCAGAGCCGTACAGTGTAGTCCCAGATAAAGATGCCCCGCTGGGCATTAAGGCATTCCAGTGAGGTGTCCTGTGTTTGGGGCAGCTTTGAGACTCCAACTGATCTCCCGTTCTCAGGAGGCGGGCCTCACACACCGCAGACGCCTAAAAGAACAAGATAACAGCTGCCTTGTAGTAGCATTTGGTTATCAGAGCATGCTCTGCTCCTGGGCATGCTCTGGGCACAACCTCATTCATATTTGTATTTTCTGTGTTTCATAGTACACCCCACCCCCACCCCCCCTCTCTCTCTCTCTCTCTCTTTCTCCCACCCTCTCTCTCTCTCTCTCTCTCTCTCTCTCTCTCTCTCTAGATATTAGGCCTACAGTGCATTTGACTACCAGGCTGTGCAGCCTTCTGTACATCGCTGTTGTCCCAGCCCTGCTTGGTTTCAGCAGGCCTGTGGTGCTTTTTGGCTGTAAAGAGCCTAATTAGGCTAATTAAGGGCACCTGGGCATGTCACCTATATAGGTGTGTTGCAGCACACTGTCGGTGTGACCATCCTGGCACCACACATGCTGTTTGTTTTTTGGTTCTTAGCTTGGTTAGCATGCAACACGCACCGCATATATTCAGTACAGACACCTACAGACATTCACACCTCATTCTAGGTTATTCTGTTTGTCAGTTAAGAGTTTGGTTTGTTTGGTTTACGGCCCATGAGCCAGGTCGTAACACTGTTGATTACACAAATAAGCTCAATTAGATATTCTACAATACTCGCCAGAATAAAAAAAATGTCACCTTCAGAAAGCAAACGACTTATTTAAAAATTGCATTTGTGTTTTTTTTTACTGTAGATCTCCTTGAAAATGAGATTCTGAAGGGGCTATCCTTTAAATAAACAGTCAGTACAAAATACAGTTACAGCAAACAACATTGCAGGATCAAGGCAGGCAGGCCAACAACAGGAACGGTTTAGGTTTGGTGTGTGTGTGTGTGTGTGTGTGTGTGTGTGTGTGTGTGTGTCTCCATAGATCCCTGCAGCCTTAGATGGATCGACATGGAGATTGTTCCCATGATAAATGGACCAATGACACGAGCTGGGCAACAAAACTGCTGTACATTCTTTTTGATTTAAAGCTAGAATTCTACTACCACACAAAACCAAATGTCATGTTGTGTGTATCCTACATTTGAATATGATGTTTGAGAATGAGTTTGTGTGGACATTCTATGCTGGACTACTTTAATCTGATTACAGAGACCACTTTAATTATTTAAACTTTGAACTGGAGGAGACTATGCCACTGAAGCAGCTGTGACCAAGCAGAGCAATAGGCTGATGTGCTCCAGGAGGACGGGTTATCTGGGGACACGCCTAGATGGGGCCCTCCTTGGCGTATTGCAGCGCTGGTGGTATTTGCAGTGCCAATAGCTGCTCCGCATCAGTTAAGGAACTGGGTGACGTGTGGACAGGCATGGTGAACAGCATTAAGACTCCTTCTGCTGCTTCTACAGCAGCAAAGAAGCGGCTTCCGTCGGTCGGGGCTTCCTTGCCTTTTCTGGGCTGTCAGAAGACAGAATCCGCTAGCTTAGACTCGCCGGTCGTTGTGCACGGTCAGGCCCTCTATTGGTGAATCCATTGGTCAGGCCCTCCATTGGTCAATCCTTTGGCCAGGCCCTCCATTGGTCAATCCATTGGTCAGGCCCTCCATTGGTCAATCCATTGGCCAGGCCCTCTATTGGTCAATCCATTGGTCAGGCCCTCCATTGGTCAATCCATTGGCCAGGCCATCTATTGGTCAATCCATTGGTCAATTCATTGGCCAGGGCCTCTATTGGTCAATCCATTGGTCACTCCATTGCCTGCCGGTGGCAGAGTGCACACATATGCAGAGGCGTTGCTATTAGTCTTTGTGATGGTGTAGTTTGTGGCGATGTGTGGATCACAGGAGCACATTGTAGCAGAACGTTCAAAAAGAGCACCTGTGTTTTTACCTTTATAATAATGGAAGCCCTGGAACTAAGACCTGCCCAGGTATCAATGCAGATCAATGCAGAAAACATCTCCTCTCTCTCTCTCTCTCTCTCTCTCTCTCTCTCTCTCTCTCTCTCTCTCTCTCTCTCTCTCTCTCTCTCTGTATCCCACGCTCGTCCTGTCATTATGTTGTGGCAGTCTGTGCTCTCCCAGTGGAGTGGTCCCTGTGGCTCGGAGCTATTCTAAAGAAGAGCTCTGAATGGCTCGGGCCTGATACCTGACGAGCCACGCTAAATAAGCAGCGCACGCCGGTCGCCACAAAAGCACCCCAAAGTCTCCCTCCCATGACTCGCTGGCCTTAGCTGGCCAGGTAATAGACCGCCCCGAGCCAGGTCATATAGACCAGCTGTGGGGCTGGAATGGATGCATCAGACCTCTCCCAGCATGTGTGACACGCCAGTGTTTTAGCTGTGTGTGTGTGTGTGTGTGTGTGCGCACAAGAGAGAGAGAGAGAGAAAGAGAGACACAGGCTTGTTTATATGGGTGGACAAGCAGGCATATACTGGAAGTGTCTTTGTTGAGGAGTGTGTGCGTGTGTGCGTGTGTAGGTTTGCTTCATCATGACTACAATGTTAATAAAGCTCTGATCAAAGCAGACCACCATCGGCCAGTGTTTAACCCAAATAACAATATAGTCTCAGAAAACCTCCCGACCATCTGCCGTTCGCATCTGCTCATGTGTGAGAAAGGTGACGTTTCACACATGAACGCTAGTCCATAAAGGGCACCAAAGGTTGTCTATTGAAGTCTCCCTTTACTGTCTTAAAAGGGCTTTTATTCTTTTATGTGAAGTGCTCTTTTCAGAGATGTTCAGATCCTGTAATAGTCCACGCTGTTCATCTTTGTTCTTCAGGTGCTAATGCCACATCTCCATCACTAGAAACAGAGCGGTCGGTCGTCACACACACACACACACACATGCATACTTGTATATGTTCCTTACCCGCGGTTTCTTCCCGTTGAGATAAAGACCCCTAGCAAATTCCGTCTTGATATTTTGCGGCAGAGGCAGTTTTTACGGATAAAGTAAATAGTGTGAAATAGATGGCTCTAAGCAAGGTTTCGGGGTGGAATCTAGCTGGTAAGTGCATTGCATTTATAGACCGTCTGTTCGTATTCCCTGTAGCACACTGATACAGACCACTCTGCTTACTCAGCCTTTAGCAAGTGCAGTAATTAGCGCCATTTTATTCTGATAGCCTGCTCGGTGTTGTTTTGTTTTGTTGTTGTTATAGAGTGGGAACGAGGCCAATCAATGACCAACGTAAGCTGTTTGCACATTTGAAATAATGAGTATATACATGTGACAGGGGGAATTTGGAGTTTGAATTCTCACTCACAGTTTTTGTATGCGCGCCCCAATTCACTCTAAAACCCTTCACCTCTTGGTATCATACCACTACAGGCAACCAAGATTAGTGAAATAGAAACAGAATGCCCTGCCCCAAGGGCTGCCATGTCAACGGTAGAGAGGAGGCAGCTTTTCACTTGCTATGGAAAAGACCAGCATATTTGAGAATAGTACAATGGGGCTATCCGGCTCAAGTCTCTGAAGGTTAGGCACCATTTTAACAACACTGGCTCAAAGTCTTCTCTCAAAAGGCAGTAGTGTGCCAAAACACAATAATATGGCATTAAACCCCATTTTTAAATATCCGTTAAAAAATGATATAGTACCAGTAGGGCTGGCAATCGTCGTTATTGTATAATGAGGACTGAGCTATTAAGCGTTTTAGAAGTTGCAGTAATCCTGTCTCATAAACAATGTAATTAGATGTTTATGCATGCGTCCTTGGGTTTTTTAGATCGGCCGCGTTGGTGACTTATGTGGAGTACAGACGCATGCTCATTAAGACTTCAGGTTACATTTTCTTAGGCTTTTCACGCATGTTTAGCAGTTAATTACCCTGGCCATTACACCCCGCACAGACATATGGCGCAAACTTTAACTGGTGGTAGTTTTCAATCAGTTATTTTGCTCTCTGTGTGTGCGGCCGCTTCTGCTTCACTCGGTGGGTACATAAAACGAGACATGTTGTGCAAGTTTCTTCAAAGGGAGTTTACACTCATACATAGTTAAGCCTCCACAGACATGCCTTAAGTGGCGTGAACTCTTTGTAGCTATTTCAGTTGAGCGACATCGTTAAATACGCAGTGTCGCCGCCAGTGCCCAGCGTAGTTAATTTGAGCTCTGTCTTATGAGTGTACCGTTACGCATGCACAACTGGCTGTCATGTATAACACCAGCGCGTGCGTTCAATGTATTATCTAATGCATTATCGTCACACTAAACACAAGCTGTGAAGTTAACGTTTACCTATTCAGCTACTGTATTGACAAGTAATGTAATTGTAAGTCGTGTTGGATAAAGGTGTCTGCTACATGCTGTAGTTATACATGTAAATTATGTATCGTTTCCAGGTACTGTAATGAACACCTGCCCTGCCCACCGCACGTTTACTGGTCCGCCTGGTCGGCATGGGAACGGTGCACCGCGCCATGCGGAGGGGGCATCCAGTCGCGGCACAGAACCTGCGAGAACGGCAACGAGTGCCCCGGCTGCGGTCAGGTACGGCAACAAAGACTGCTCATAAAACAGCACACACACACACACACACACACACACACACACACACAGACGCATCCCGTCTGTGTGGCCTCTCTGCTTGGCACTAAATCGGCTTTAAAGGAACAGTGAGTGATGATGAAATAGGGCCATGCTGCAGTGTAAAACAAAAACCCGCCCTCGGTATATTTATAAAGCAGCAGCCTTCATTAAATTTCAACACGGCCTGTTTACAACACGCACACTTACATTAGATGGATATGAATATTTTACACCATAACACATGCGCACATGATGCAAAACAGTGTGATAATGTGATCGGGGCTCGACAGCCTGCCTTGACAGAGCGTCAGGACCCTCGCGGTGTGACTGCTGCTATTTTCAAACACGCTTCCTCGTCTACCGCTGCTGTAAAAAGCTGAAGCGACGCAATCCCTCCATCCAAAAATGGATTACAGAATGTGGGTCATGGTCTAACAGATGCATTGGATTTACTTCTTTAAGTTTACAGTACAGTACTCTGTGTATTTACTCTCTGTTGGGAATGTTTGTTGTCAAGCAGATAATAGAAATATTCATGATTGGTGTTGAAATAAAATGCAAATACCCAACTCACACTAAATAGAAGATAAGAGATAAGAATAAAAAGGTTAACCTTTAATTGCGATTAGTATTGCAACACGATTACTATTGCAAGTCTAGAGGTACAGTTGCAGGGAATGTTTTAGCACATGAAGATAAGCTTTCTGGCTCACAAACAAGGATATCTAACATATAAGATAAAGTTATTTTTATGTTGCAGCAATGAAAAACAAAAGCCCGGATTACACTGACAGTAAAAGATACAACTTTTGAAGTGCAGTTGGGTCTCCTGACCGGTTCACATTGCTGCACTGGGTTGAATGTGTTGAACGTGTCACGTCGTGTGTTGCGAGGGACTCAGGCGCAGGAACAGACAGGCAGAACAGCAGGGAGGCAGTAAGAGCACTGG
>JAODTR010064458.1:0-16473 GCA_025399935.1 Amblyopsis rosae
CAAATTGTATTTCTAATCTACTATTAAAGCTGATATGTTAACTTGGATACAACGTCTCCTAATTTATCCTCATTAAATGAACAAGCTGGAACTGGGTGAGAAGACACCACCCGACGACCTTGCAGATGGATGAAGGTAATGAATTACATTGTAACTGACCAGTACCTTAGAATGTTCTGTTCTCAAATAGATAGTTTTGTGATTTCTCATATATTGTCAGCGCTCTCTTATAAATACATTTTTTATGTGGAAATACAAATATATTTAATGTTTAAAAAAATCTCCATATTCTCATATTGTCGTTTTACCGCGTTTAGTGGGCGTGGCTACTGTTGGAAAATGTAATCGAACGTTCAAAACGTTTAGTCCACGGAACGCAGCCTCCGTCATGAACGACGGCTGGCTGCCTGGTTGGTCGAGTCCGGTTGGGTCACGGCGCACACAAAACAACTTTCTCATGTTAGTGAGTTGTTGACTATATTAAAAAACAAGTAGGCCCTATAGAGGCCAAAACAATGGATCAGCCAGTCGATCATGGGATAACAGGTAACTTGCGTATCATTTGTCTTCTAGCCTCGAATTGAACATGCCTTTTATGAATGGAGTTAAATGCCTATGGCTAATTAAGCTACCGTAGGCTACTCTCTGGCTCAGATGGCTGGATAATATTGTGTATTCGTTTCGTATTTGGCAGGTATAACCACGGAGGATGAATCGGCAATTACACCAAGGATGTCCAGACAACAAATCCTCACGTTGATAGCAATGGCTTCTGTCAACTTTAGTTCAATGATATGCTACTCAATATTGGGACCATTCTTTCCCAGTGAAGTAAGTATGGGCACAAGGGGTTGATACATTGTCACGTGAATAAAAAATGAATGTGTTTTTAATATAGACGACTTTGTATATCTGGCAGCCTTGGATTGAGCAGGAAATGTTATGCAATGTTATTGACGTGAGCGTGCCCCCTGCTAGAAGCCAACTTATTTCTTCAAAGTAACCTCTCAATATTATGAACCAAACAGTAGGCTATATATAGGCTACACACAGACGTTTTTCCTCAAACGGTGGTAATAATAATAATAATAATAATAATAATACATTTTATTTAAGGACGCCTTTCATTACACTCAAGGACATCTTATAAAAATACAAAGCCTAATATACAAACATTTAACTAAGACAGCATACATACTTCAATTAACATTGTTTGTTGTGGCCAGATATGGGGTGGTCAGTTACATTGGCAGGGCAATATTAAGCAACCAGAGGTTGGGAGCAAGGGAGTTCAAAAGCAAGGCATTCAATTTAGTGCAAAGGGATAGGCATTATAGGTACACATTTGGCTTTCAGCTAATTGTCAGAGGGAGCGGACATTACATGGATCTGCAAACTGGAACACGGCGAAGCACACGATGCCAACGAGGGCCGCAAGGGGCGACGTTCTGAGAAAAGCTGCCGTACGTTTTTGGCGAGACAGACTCCGTGTACACTCCGGCCGACGAGGAACCCTACGGGGGGTAAACAGTAGGGGTGCAACGGTTCACCAAATCCACGGTTCAGTTCATATCTCTTTGAGCAACGGTTCATATCACGGTTTTCTTTTCTTCTTTATAGCATAACTACTTTCTGCAATACAACACTGTTAAAAAAATTCTCACGAGGGTATGGTACCACAGTGTGTTCCAACATTACTTTTATGCAGGTGTAAGTAATCAAGGCAAGTTTGAACCCTGTAGGAGTTAGTAGCACCAGCTTTCAAGCTGCAGCTTGCAGCAACCTCTGTTGCTGCAGAATACCTTTAAGTTGTTAACCAATTTCTTGTTCAGTTTTGGGTAACTTCACCGTTCTTTTTAACCTCTGGCAGTTCATCACTTACCTTTGTACCATTTCAAGCTTTTCATTGGACTTGAACTGCTTGAATTTCAATAATACTGGAAAAATGGGGGTGTTCTAAAACGTTTGACCGGTAGTGTATGTGCATATATGTTTCTTGCTCTATTAGAATAAGCACTTTGAAGGCTTAGCTTGTTATTAGGCTGTTTGCAATGATTAAATATACTTTGTTGTGAAATGTAAAAGTTAGCCCAGATTCTCAGTCTGTGGTATGTTAATTATTTACAAAGTGGTACAATTAGTTACTGATTAAGTTACGTGGAAAAAGCAGTCCACCAGGTGTGTATCTTACCTGTTCGTTCTGTTACCTAAACATAAAAAAAAATCTTTATTTTCTTGTGTTTTAGGCAATAAAGAAAGGGGCCAGCCAAACAACCATTGGCCTTATATTTGGCTGTTATGCTATTTGCAACTTAATTGGTTCATTGATAATGGGGAAATATGTGAGTCAATATTATCTTATGTCTTAACTAAACTGTATCTATTATATATGTTCTGTTACTCAAATGCCTTATGCTGGCTCTGTTTTGTCCTAGATTGTCCAGATTGGTGCTAAATTCATGCTTGTCGCAGGCTTATTTTTGTCTTCAGGCTGTACAATTCTTTTTGGGTGAGTTGGCACTAAGTTGGATGTGAATAATAACATGTAGTTAAACCGTATAATGTTTGAGAGGCTTCCCTTTAGCTCAGATCAACCTCAGATGAACAGCACCACATGACATATTACACTGTCTTAACTACCATAAAGCCAAAATGAAGAAGCCATGTGTGAAAAACTAAGTACACCGAATGATTCAATAGCTTGTAGAACCACCTATTAGCAGCAATAACTTGAGTAACTATTTTCTGTCTCTCACATTGTTGTGGAGGAGTTTTGGTCCACTCTTTACAATGTGGATTCAGTTCTTTGAGGTTTGCAGACATTTGTTCATGCACTGCTCTCCTAAGGTCCTGCCAGAGCATTTCAATTAGGTTGAGGTCTGGACTTCGGTTTGGTTTTCGCCAAACTTGACGCTGTGCATTATGGCCAAACATCTCCACTTTGGTCTTGTCTGTCCAAAGGATATTGTTACAGAAGTCTTGGTTTGTTCAGATGCAACTTTGCAAACCAAAACCGTGCTACAATGTTCTTTGCAGAATATGCTTTCTCCTGTAAAGCCTTTCAAACGAATCATATTTGTTCAGTCTTTTTCTAATTGTATTGCCATACACTTTAACATTTAAAATGCTAACTCAGGCCTGTAAAGTCTGAGCTATAACTCTTGAATGTTTTGCATTTTCCGTGAGCATTGCCCAGTCTGACCTTGGGGTGAATTTGGTGGGACATCCACTCTTGGGATAATTGACATCTTTCTTGAATGCTTTCCACTTTTGAATAAACCTTCTCATTGTTGAATGATGGACTGAAGTGTTTGGAAATCGCCTTATACCCCTTCCTAGATTGATTTGCAGCAACAATTGCTTCTCTAAGATCATTGCTGATGTCTTTCCTCCTTGGCATTGTGTTAAAACACATCTGAATTCTCCAGACCAGAAACTGCTAAAACCTTTTTTTATTAAAATTTTTAAGAGGTGGTCACACTTGCTAATAATCAAGGGCATTTGATTAGCAGCATCTGTCTGCTACTCAGCATTTTAATTCCTATGGAATCAGTAAGGGTGTACTTTTATTTTTGGCTTTATGTTTGTTAAAGATAAATCATGACACGGTGTAAAATGTCCTGTGTTGTTGTTCATCTAAGGTTCTATTTAGGAAATTTTTTTAGACCTGCTAAAGAACAGATTATTATATCCTGATATGTAAAACAATATAATTAAAACAGGGTGTATTTTCTTTTTCACATGACTATCTGTATAGTGTTAGTTTGTAGGCTACAGCAAATATGTAGTCCTGTCGAATATATCACATCTACAGTAAGTTTCCCGGATGGATTAAAGAACAATTAAAAGATCTCCATTGCAAAAACAATTTAAAGTCTAGAATTCATTCATGTCAGAGAAACTGAGCGATAGAGAATAGCAGCTAAGATGTATTCACTTGTTCAGTTAAACACCAGTTGACAGTGCAAACATTTGAGGTGACTGTTCTTCTCTTTTTATAGATTGCTTGATAGAATGTCATCAGGAGCCAGTTTTATTGCTTTCTGTTTTGTAATGAGGTCTGTTGATGCTTTTGGCTTTGCTGCTGCGATGACTTCGACTTTTGCTGTGTCTGCAAAGTTGTTCCCAAACAATATAGCAACTGTTCTGGTGAGTGTGGCCAACCGTTGTCTCGGTGGTATATTCAGTCATTAGCACAAAAAAAAAAGCATTATAGTCTAAATTGTTGTGCAACTATTTCCCAACATGTGCATAATAACATATCTGAATATGCATGTCACCATTTGTTTATGACACAAGAGTAATCTTGTTTACATGCAAATTCCATATTATTAGAAATTACAATATTTTCTGTTATGGTTTGTGTACACAGTATAAGCAGGCCAATGCGTAACTAGTGGGTCAGGCGGATTTGGATTAGGGATGTGCGCGATTAGACGGTTAAACGTTGGGATCATTGCTAGTCGGAACAACACTGTTACACTCTATTATTCCATAAATCTTTTTCATGTACTGTTTAATCAGTCAAATATCATGTTTTCTGAACAGGTTGTCATTCTTACATGCAGGAATGTAGCCTAAACATATAGTCACTGTGTTTAGAACCAGTAGAGATAAGAGTTGGACTGCCAATATTACTAATGCTAATACAAAAACATCTTCATCTTCAGGGTAGTTTAGAGATTTTTACAGGACTAGGGCTGATTCTGGGACCACCAATTGGAGGTTGGCTGTACCAGTCATTTGGATACGAGACCCCATTCATGGCTCTTGGATGTTTTCTTCTGGTTATGGTTCCATTCAACATATACATCTTGCCAAACATTGGTAAGGGATTACAAAAGATTATTATAAATACAGTTTAGGGTTTTCTGTTAGTTGACATGGGACTCTGACCCAGATGCAAATGCACACTGAACTAAAGTACTAAGTGTTAAAACTTCAAATCCACCAGGCAGAAATCTGGCCAGGTGATGTACAAATAAATAAGATAAAATAATCAATTGGGTACAAACGGGTAAATAAAAAGTCTCAGGCAGGTAACAGACATGGTTAGAACACACAATACAATCTCGACAAGTTAACACACAGTGGTAAACATGCAGGTTAAATACTAAGGTGGTAAAGGGGATTGTCCACGGAATAAAATCCTGCTGTGAACGGTGAGGCTAGGGATTTTTGGCGTAAGCCTTCATGACAATACGGAGACCGAAAAAACTAACAATCTTTTATTTTTTTTCTTGTCCTCAGACGCAGAGCCCTCAAAGGATTCATTCGTCCGCCTGCTCACTCAGCCAAAAATAGTGCTCATCTGCTTTGTGATATTCACTTTAAGTGCAGGACTAGGATTTCTGGATGCCACATTGTCCATATTTGCTATTGAAAAGGTATTTACCACACATCTGAAAAGTTATTTCACTGGGGATATAAGGCCTACAACTAGCCAATACACCCAACTCACTGTGATAAACTAATGAGGTACAATAGAGCAGAGCTTACTCTGTAAGCCTAAAAAGATCTGGTGAGCTCCCTTGTTTGTTTTCATTTAGCAAATTAGTCTTTAGGTCCAACCAATCATTGTAAGACCCATGTGGGGATGGTATCATACTTCACTAACCGTGTCTTGAACGGGCTTGAATCCAGAGTTCTCTGACTGATGCAGAGCAGTCAAGATGCAAACAAAAAATGAACTTTTATCGCTACAAACTGTTAATTGTGTGTGTGTGTGCTGTTTTTTCTAGTTCAACCTATCGGCTGGCTATGTAGGACTCATCCTACTTGGGTTGTCCTTTCCTTATTGTCTGGCATCTCCTCTTTTTGGCTACATCACAGATAAATATCCTGTGAGTATATGAAGTCATATTTCAAATAATTCTCTACAGGCCTTTTTTTTCTCTCCTCTTCTCATGTGCATGTTTTTGCTTTCCTTTAAGTTACCTCCACTGCAATGTGTGTTGGTGTTCACCAGGTGACTCGGCATTGGTTCATGGTGTTAGGAGGCATCGCCACAGGATTGGGCTTCTGTCTAATTGGTCCCATACCTGTTCTGCACATCCCAAGGTGATCTTGGGTCACAGATCAGTGGTTAAAAACAGTGATGCAACAACCGTGCTGAGTGGGTGGCATGTGGCTCCACACACATACACACTTTCATGTGAAGTTGTATGAAAGAACCAACAGTTGGCTTGGATGGAGTTGGAGTTATAACACAAATCATTTGAAGCCTCGTGATGTTGACTAATTAATAATTAATAAAATACTGCATATTGTCTTTCGTACCTGTAGTCAGCTGTGGCTGATGGTCCTCATGCTGGGAGTGATTGGCTTTTGTCTTGGCATGACGGCCATTCCCACATTCCCAGAGATCCTCACGTGTGCCTAGTAAGTAAGTTTGAATGTAGCAATTTGTCTTGTCTGTAGCAAGCATTGCCTTTATAGGTTATAATACCACTCTGTCTTGTGTGACAGTGAAGAAGGTTTCAATGAGGGTCTCAGTACTCTTGGAATGGTGTCGGGCTTGTTTGGGGCAGTTTGGTCCGTAGGGTAAGTACATCACAATTAGATTTCAAATGCATTTTAGAATGTGCCGTTATGGGCGTAACTACTAATGTACAGTGGTTGTTGATTGATGAGTTAAAGGTAGAGTAAGTTATTCTAAGATTATACACTTTTTGTCAAATGAGTGAGAATGTCTTCTCACGGTCTGCTAGCTGTGCATTCATTACCTGACATGCCATATGATTTTTTACACACAACCATCTGAGAAGGTGTGCATTTAAACTTTTTGAAAAGGGCAGTTGTTTTCAAAAAATACTAGGCAGCCAGGTGTTGGGATTAACCATGTCTATTACAGGCTAATTTCAAAGAGCGAAAACACATTTTCCATCAAGAAAACCCACGTGCCATTCTTTGCTGCTCTTTCATAAAAAAAGAAATGATAGATAAATAGATAGCTACACTCCACTTCAGTCAGATAAAACTGATGCTATTGCAGCATCTCTGTTGACCTTTTTAGGAAGAGCCATTGTTATTTTGAGTTGCTGCCGTTACACCTAAACCACCCATGTAGCTACCAGCATGACGCTGATTGATCAACACCATGGTTGACGGAAGTCAAACTAAAGCTCGCAAGATCAGGATGGTCTCACAAGGCTTGTGCCAGAGACATTCTAGAGAAGACCTGCAACTTGGTGAATTCTGAAATGCCAAATATGGCAGTTGGAGGCATGTACTGCACCCCTCAATCCAAAAGAGCCAATCACCTGCTTTATAACTGCCCAACATTAAGTTATTTAACCAATTGTGTGGTTGCAAGCCGTAAATTGCGAATGCGTAGGAGAAGTATAACCTTTAAGAAAATTGCTTTTTAAACCTTATTTTGGATCAAAGTCACTAAACAATTTAAGCGTAAAAAAAAATCCGATTTCACATAGTATACATTCAGTTTTTATGTCTCGGTGACTATTGTAACAGCAGTAATAGCTATCTCCCATTTCAATATGGTCTTGCTGCCTGGCGGCTTTTGGCTGCCAGTGACAAGGACATTTTGTGTATTTGTGATGAAAATATAATCCGGCTCTGTAAATAGCAACACAATGTAAATAGCACACAACAAAGTTATCCTATAGCCTTGGCAATGCATGTCCAATGTAGTAGGCACCCTGCACTGATGGGAGAGGTGCTTTTGTTTTGATAGTTCAAATATAAACTATCTTCCTCTGGATCTCTGACTCCACCTTTTTATAAGAAAAATAAAAAAAAAACCTGTTCTAACTAAGGTGCATTTTTGTTTGGTTAAGGATGTTCTATGGCCCAACAGTGGGTGGTTTAATCACGCAACAACTGAGCTTTGAGTGGGCATCTACAATACAAGGAGGTCTGAGCTGTTTGGCTGTGAGTATTAATTAGTGTGTTTCTCTTAACATGCCAGCTACACACATGAACAGAGACGGCCGTGCCATGAATCATTCTCAAATGTTTTCTTGTTGTCTCCACTTTTGCATTGCAGCTGCTTTCAGACAATGGAAACGTATTTACATAAGTGCCAATAATACAGCCGCGGAAAAAATACCACTGCACATTCTTTAAAGGTTTATACTATAAATACACTGACTCTAAAACATTTAACATAAATTGAAACATTCTATAACTATAAATAATATATTACATGCAAGCAAGAATATATGAATAGTAGAAATCTCAAACTGCTGCAGTGGTCTCTTAATTCTTTCTGCGGCTGTATTTTTGTACTTTCCAACTTAAATAGATTTGCTTGTTGAGATAGTTTAGTACAATGTGTCAAATAAAGTAAATGTGTCTCATCAACAGGCACTGCTTCTTGGTGTATATTATCTCTGTCAAAGACCTCAACAACAGCCAAGGTAATTATAGTACACTCCATCAGATTATATTTCGGTAATGTTGGGTAGATTCATGAAACATATTTGTTATTTTTCACCATCTATCTTTTGTTTGTATTTAAAGAGCTGTTCAGGAAAATGGGATTTGTGACCCAAATGAAAGGACTGCCCTTCTGGAGTAATAAAACAACAATTTTACACTGCTTGGTTTGTTTCAGAAAATACATTCCCACAGATCAAGGGTACAAATAACATACAACCTTTTGGTGTGTGGACAGGAAATGTAATGTATGGTTATTTAGGTTGTGGAAAGGTTTTTATTATATTAATGTTCTAGCTAATTTCATAAGCACAAGGTTTGTTAGTTTTATTTATTTATTTCTGAAAAGCTCTAATGCACACCCAGCTTATCCGGCACCCAACATTTTTATTTATTACTATCTGAAAAGCGTCAGTATTGCTGTACTTGTGAATTGTGTAATTTGAATCAACTTTAGTAACTAATTCTACAGTGTGAATGTAATGCCATAGGCATATATTAAAATAAAGGGGCATTGTGCACTCACTGTGTTCATTGTTCTAGTTGACAACATCACATGGTGTGGCACTAGTTACTCTTGTGAGACCATTCTGATCCCTCAAGCTCCAAGAAATCGTGGTGCTTGCAAAAGCAAATTGGTCTTCATGGGGTCGCACAAAGTTGCTGAGCAGCTAGGGGAAATAAATGACATGTTACCAAAACATGCATTGCAACATGAAGAAATCTTAATTATTTTACACATTCTAACTACAGCTGTGTGCATCTGCAGTGCCAGGGAAAATGATTCTAAAGCCATTTATATTATTATACAAGTGACATACAATTAATCTAACATGTTTCTCTTTGGTGTGAGATAAAAACTAGAACATGGAGGACATTTGGAAGGAAAAAGAAACAAGTGAATCTTTCATATTGTATGGCTGTACAATTGCTTTTTACACATACCGTTTAAGATAACTACAAGATATACAAAGTGAACAAATGTATATAAAAAAAGTGACTGTTACATTATTGTGCATGTAAAATTATCAATTTGAATTATACCAAAAAAATCTCTTCTTAAATTAATAACAAGTGAAATATGTTCTCCTATAAATAATTTTACATGAGCGTGAGAGAAATGTACTGTCCATGAACTGTACAGTATATTGTGTAATATCAATTAGATGATCACATATTTACAAAGTAAAAAATGAAGTAAAAATCTTAATATCAAAGTCTACAAAATTCTGTATAAAAGAGAAAATACATGTTGAAAGCACTCGGGGTGCAAACAGTCATGTCATGGTGTCCACATAAGGTGTTCAAGTGTCATGCTCAAAGTTGTCATTTGTGTGGCCGATTGATCTCTTTAGAAGGGGTCTGTTTTGTGACCTAGGTCTCCTGGTGCTGAACGAGCTGAAGCATCTGGATCTTAGAACGTGGCCTGAGGCGACAAGCCTCCGGATTTTGTCACTTTCTTCCTGCTTGTGGTGTTTATTCAATACAGACAGAGCCATAGTCACTTTTCATGTCAGTGGATTATTATTACCTTGGTGGGTGTTGATCTCTAGTCCCTTCAGACAAGCTGGTGTGTCTTGTCTCCATGGATAGAGATGCCTCTTCATGGTAAAATCCCAAAACAAATCCAGTATTATTTACTGTCAATTTCAATGCATTCTGTAACAGTCACACCTGGCAGATGGTGGAGGATTAGGCAACTGCAGGGCAGGAAGGAATTGTTGCATGTGACTAAGCTGGATCTCACAGCTAGCTATGTTCTGTTGGAGAGAGACTCAGCTTCGGTGTGGTTTGCAGAAGAAACGAAGTCATGGAGGTTAAGGAGGCTCTGGTGGAAGATAAGAAATTACATTTTAAGATACAGTCTTTATGAACATATTTAGCCTATTGGACTGTTTATGAAAGATAATCTTCAACTGAGAATGTAAAGCAGAGCAAATCATAGAGGCGGCTTGTAATATTGTGACGTTTTACATTGCTGTAAACTATGTAAAGCAATTAAATGAGCCCCTTGTCTTTATCGAACAGATTTGGTGTTTGTAATCATCTTACAAGCACAAGGTCCAACTGTACCTAGACTTGTTGAGCTTCTCAACTATAATAGTCTGCTGTGTGTTGTCCAAAGAGTATTTCTACTGTATTGTAGGCCTACTTTGCTTAAACACATTAAGCTTACGTTTAACCAGAAAGTATATTTTACTAAATTTCCTCACTGTTAACAGTCTGTCAACTAAATAACTAAGCTGTACTGTAGATGGCACACTACTAAACAGGGATCAGAGACCTGCAGTTATCAAATCAGCTGGTTACATTTTTGAGTGAGTATTCATAATTAAAAGGGCAATATACCATCATGTGATTGAGAGATACTCACAGTTGTGTGTGCTCAGTGCTGCCTGGGGGATGAGCTGCTGTGCCAGGGCTCCAGACAGCTGCAACTTGGAGGGGGGAGACGAGAGATGGAGGAAGCAGCGATGACGCATTTAGTCGCATCTGAAAACCATGACAATGGACCACACTAACACTCATCTTCACTGATGATAACATAATGATGACTACCTCTATATAAACCAGATACAGGCCATGTTCACAAACTAAATTATGTCAAATGTTTAGTACACTGTTCACTGCCACCTCCACTACACACAAACATATTTCTACTGTAGTTTACTTCTACTGTAGGCTACCAAAACATATGGACATGCTTCATCACTTACATTGCTTTACTTTACCGGTGTGCAAAAATATGGCCTCTGCATGTGAGTCACACTGTCTGTAAACCAGTTTGTTTCCTGGCTGGGGCCTTAATTTTCTGAGAAAGTGAGCAGCACACACCATCTGGCCTTTCAAAGCTCCAATAGCAACATTTTAGACTAAGTCAAGTCACTTATTTATATAGCTAAAGCCCTTAATTACCTTACAGTCTTAACGGGCTGCACAGGCCCAAAATATCACATGGAAACAAATGACACCCATATCCGGCTCCTCCACCTGGGAAAGGAAAAATATTTAAAGAGTTAAAAAATTGGGAAAAAAAACTTGAGAAGGGACCATAAAAATCTAATTTAAGTGGGCAGAGCTTGTAATAAATTTAAGATATTAGTTTAACTTTTTCAATTTAATTATTGAAATTCCGTAACTGTTCCACGATATTGCAGTAAAATGTTTATTTGAACATTCAAAACGTTCAGTACACTGAACGCATCTTTCTGTCGGAAATGACAAAGGTAAATAAGGAAATCGTCATAACAGGGACAGAGACAGAAATGGCGGCAATCGGTCATGCACACAGTTATTGTAGTGTCCCGTTTTGTTTTAATTCTAAATGCAAACAGCCCTATCTTGCGTTTCACCATTTTCCGAGCGACCGCTACCTTAGACGTTTATGGGTAGTCAATATTAGACGCGAAGAGGGTCCAACATTTAAAATTAAAATAGGCAGCGCCTTTGTTTGTGAACAACATTTCAAGCCGGAGGACTACCAACAATCACTTACTGGCGGCATAGTGAAACGTTTAAACAAAGACGCAGTGCCATCTCGCTTTGTGTGGAATGGGTTTAAACCCCCTGTGTACCCTGGACGGCAATCTCTGTTCGACAGGATAGAGATGGACTGTATGACTGTGGACTATGGAGGAGCCAATGCTCATCTTATAGAGCACGACTTCGCAACTCCTCCCGCACCAGGCAGGCTACTTAATTTATTTAAGTGTAACATTGATGTAATGTACGGTAACAATGAAAATATCGCCTACGTTTTCACACAATATATTTTTGTGTGTTTATCATCGTTCGTGATCCTGTATGAAGCAGTAGGCATATTATTGTACTGATTGTGATGGCGTGTTTGAGTTTCTGCCTTCTCAGTGGTTAAAAAGCCACGGTAAAACAATTTACAGGCAATGGGCATGTTATAGGAGTCGATATATTCAGGTTTCTACACAAAACAGTGCACAAACCTGCATAAACATAACTGTTTGAATTATAACAATAATAACAGACTGTGGGTGAAAATTCACCACAATGTATACCTTTTGGGTTCGTTGTTAAGGTGCTCTATTACGGTAATTAACTCGTAAATAAGCAACCAACTATGTTGTAGAGAGTAATAGGCATTAGCGATTCAATAACATTTTATATGGGGTGGCATACTGGTGGCAATATGAAATTCAAGGGTGGCATATTGTTTTACCTTTATTTTACCAGGCAAGTTGTCTGAGAACATATCATTTGCAGCAACGGCCTGGGAGTAGTTAGGGGTGAGGAGAGAGCACAATAAAACTAATTCAAAACTGGGGATGATTAGGTAGCCATGATGGCATGAGGGCTACATGGGAAATTTGGCCAGGGCACTGGGTTGACACCCATACATTTACTACATACTGTTCAACATCCCATCCGATGGCACCCTACACAGGGCAGAGTACCTAATATATTGCTTAGTAAAATGACATTAGGCCTGTGTAACAATGAACTTTATCCACAGATTAAATGAACAATTGCATTATCCATAGGCTAGCAGTTAGGGTTGCCACCTGTGTCTCACAAAAAAACTGGACACCTGATGGACTGACAGACAGCCCGCACCACAACCAAAAACAATTAGGGCCTACTATACAATTTTTTAAATATAATTGAAATAAAGATGTGCTTATCTGATTGCTTGTAGATTCTGGCTTTTAGGCATACTTTCAGGGTCTGAAATTAACACCCGCCAGCGGGTAGATTTTATAGACTATCCGCTACCCTGGCAGGTAAATGTTTGAACTAAAATAGGCATATAAATCTTGTGTGCGAGTTTCTCTCTACTGCGGTGTTACATTTGACAAACATTATCCTAAATTGAATACACGGCCCTACTCAAACTCAGATTGAGTGCTCCTAAATCAATCATCTGATCATATCGTAGCAACAGAAATATCTATTGTCTTAATCATGAGTTCGAAGTAGTGTTAGTTGATACTCAAGGCATATAAAAAAAATATATATTTTAGTGAATATCTTAGTTACACCAACCTCCTACTTGTAAAATAAGTTTTTGCATGAAAAGGTAGTAGTTAAAATTCAGCAGTGGTACCGGTACTCGCATATGGGCTCGTAGCCTATACAGAAATAGCCGACACGAACACAGACACTTTTGTACTTTTTTTGTGTTATTACAGAGAGTAAAGTATATAAATGGTACTGTTAGGTACCAATTCAAATGTGAATGGTATCCTGCCTTGCTATACAATCAGGCTAAATACGTGCAATGTCAATATTAAAAGGGAATAAGCCAGTTTTTCAAACATAAAAAACCGAGGATAAAGCAGTGCAAATAAGAACTAATGTGACCAGGAGGTTTGTAGATTAAAGAGTTGTACGAGGCTGACAACAGTAAGGCTATATTCGAGTCGAGAGGCCTACATAACTGATGCGGTGATGATTATTTGTGTCATGTGTTAGTATCCCAATGAAATAGTAAATTTATATCATGATATACTTAATAATTTCGGTCGATATGGTATAATTCCTATATCGATGTGAACAATAAAAGCCTCAGAATATTTGCACCCACAACGGAGTACTTCTGAAAAAAGCATTTGCACCACTATGTTGCAGTCAAAACTGTAAGAAACACATAAAATCTCTTGAGTTGGAATGCCAGGCTCTGAGGATTGAAAATATGTTGTTAAAGGAAAAAATAAATAGAACTGGATTTAATGAGATTAATCTACAAAACAATGATAAAAAATATATTCTCACTGGATTACCAACATATTTACTAATCATGGCAGTCTTTAATGTTATAACTCCATATCTCAAACCAAAGTCTAGTCTAACTTTATTTCAGCAGTATATGCTAACTTTAATTAAGCTTAAAATTAATTTGTCTTTTGACTTTTTGTCTTATTTGGCATCGATTCAACCACTGGTTCAAAGCTTTTTAAACACTGTTAGTGTAATGTATTGTAGACTAGGGCCAAGTCTAGTTATATGGCCTGACAGGGAATCAATAAGAAAATCTCTTCCATATGCATTTAGGAACAGTCATTTTGTGAAAAGATGTGCAATTGCAGTGGGCTCCTAACACAACACCATCATTTCTGACCACTACCCATGGCTTCAACCGAGGGTCATTCAGTTTTTGAGAACGATTCACCTGTAATAAAAATGCCATGGCACTGTTTATCATAAAGGTACTCACTGTATACAATTCAATTGGACGAGGTGCCTTTTGAAATTGTCAGCTATAAGTAAACTATCCATAAATGTATAGGCCTATCTAACACTACAACTGCACAAGTTTGCACACACTACCGGATCCGGTACATACATTATCACTAGTACCGTACAGTAGCCTACTCTGCCTGTTGCACATTCTAACATTAGGTTTCTGTGCTATACGATACCGTATGTAAACATAGTAAGTTACTATTACCCGTTCAATGATGACAAAGCTCGTTTTAGCCGGTAGACTCCAGAGCTGAATATTCATCACAAATCCAGATTTAGTTAATTTATATCCCTCCAGGCTTTTGTAGGCTTTCAAAGACTCTCCAGAGTAAGCAGAGGGAAAGTTGATAAACTTGTAGATGTCTGGATACTGTAGGTCACGAACATCATCTTTTTCAGTTGTTTCAATACTCGTGAAAAGCACACCCGGGGCATTATAAGGGTCAGTTATGTTTAATCTGTCAAGTTTTAAAATATACAGTTCAATATCTTTGCAATTCAAATGTGCAGTGAACTCTGAAGACCTGAAAGCGCTGACGCTGGCGTCATTCATATTTGAAAACAGTTTTCCTGCCAAAATGGCGGCATAATCAAAGTGAGTCACGTGACATCCGGAGCTCTATACGCATACGTGCTACTGCCTATATGTATTAAGCTAGCTCAGCCTATTGCGAACAGATAAACAAAGCCTATAGCAAGGCTACTGCTCACTTACTTTGCTGTAGCCTGCCGTGGCTCCAGAGATAGGCATAAGGACTGGCGGCTCTGCTATTGGCATGTCCCTTTGAAACTTGCATTAAATTAGAAATCATTATCTGTATATCGCCATTGATATACAGACACAGGTTGGCGGTGTGTGGGTCTGGCGGTGTTCGGGTGGTTGATGAACGCATATGTTTATAATGTATCTAGAAATAAAAAATGTAAAATGTCCATCAGATTTCCTGTTATCTCCTTTTTTTCATTAGCCATGATTAGCATAAATAGCTTGTTGTTACCACTAAGCTAAACAATAATGTACTGTAAGATATTTAACAAATGCACAGTGTTGGGCAGTAGTACAAGTTAAACTACATTTCCGAGTAGCGCGGCGCTGTTTTCTGAATCAAATAGCTTTTCAGTAGTGATGCTCTTTAATTGATCAAGTAGTGCGGTAGCGTCCACAGAAGCTAAATTTTCCCAAGCATTTCTGAATCTGCAGCTCAAGCTTAAGTCTGATACAACTGCTAAGAATCAGTACGTGACACTATCACATACACGGACCTAGGCTACATGTATAGCCGACAGAAGCACTTGACAGTGACGCCGTCGCGTAGACGTATCACTGCGCTGATGCCTGAGACTTTGATGCAGTGAATTGAGGCGGAATAAAGACAAGACTGAGTTTACGTAGTAGAACAGTGAGAGCAGAGAACACAGCTTATTGTTTAATAAAACAGTTGAACTGAACAGTTTTGCCCTGTTTAAATTGCTTAAATGTAGTGAACTAACTTTGCCGGTTTGCTGTAGCTGTAGTCTGGAAAGCTTCGGAAACTATTTGCATTTTTGCATATATATTTTCATCAATCAGTGTTGTTTATAGCTATATGGGCGTGGTTTAGGTGTGCCGACCATGGTAGGCTACATTCACAAACCGTTTCAATGTACGGCTCCCCAGATGGACTTGTGACAACAATTCCTCTGGCTTGTCAGATTATAAAATTTAGCCAATTTTTCTTGGTGAACCTTATTTTATTGCTTGCTAAATTTCATAATTATAAAGCTAGAATTTATAAGAGTCGTGTAACGCCGTGCTGGTGCGGCGAGTGGAAAATAACGAAAAGGAGAAACACTGAGTGCCGAACGAGCAACGAGCCA
>JAODTR010064469.1:0-16472 GCA_025399935.1 Amblyopsis rosae
TTTGAACGGTAGTGCATATATATATATATATATATATAGTACATACTGTACATATACACACATACAATTTCAGGGCTGCCTGGTATGCTACCGGTAATACTAATAGATAATGAACGCTGTCATTATTCTACCAGAATGTTAACCATTACCGGCTTATTATATGTTTAGCTATTGACTTATTCAATGTTGTATTGGACAAAGGGTCTGCTAAACACTTTAAATGTACACGTATTTCATGTACTTGCGAATATGTATTCCTGCATAAATGTATCTACGTAGGAAGCTATTTGGACATTTGTGACTTCCAATTCTGGTTTAGCTTGTCAGAATACAAAGCCAGAATACAGTCATAGAACTGGTACTAGCGGAATAGCTCAAATGCTTTTTAGCACAAGGTCTTATTAAACCAGTTCCATTCCAGTAAATACTGTACAGCAGACCTAGGCCTATTCATTTGGCGAGCCTGGGGCCAAATGCGCCCCACCAACTGCCCCCATGTGGCCCATGAGGGAATTGCACCCTTGACGTGAGCTAATGTATAGTACATTAACTCAATATACTGTATAACAGCTATACAAATCAAGTCAATGTATTACTGTAAATTAGTTAGTATTAACTGTTCTACAGCCAACACATCATGACATAGCCTGTTTTTAAATATAATGTACTAGCCCAGGCCTAATAATCAACATGATGTAACAATAGTAATATTAGATAGCTACTTAGTCTAGCTTCAAAAACACTAATTCCCATTTTGTGTTTTGTCAGTAGAAGGAGCAAAACAAAAGTTTAAATACTTACTCTTTAATAAAGGTATGGAGCTGCTGTTTGATAGACCTCTGAGCCTGATCAAATAAAATCTGCAAGGAGAGAGAGAGAGAGAATAATATATAAGTTTGTTTACAACTCGTAAAACAGTTCTTCTTGTAGTTTGCATGTCTCACCACAAGATGGAAATATAAGCCCTTCTACATTAAAGTAGGCCTATGAGTGTGAGTGGTAAAGGGGGTATACATGCAGATATAGGAAGGCACGGCCGGAGAATACTAATGTAGTAAAGTAGTAAGAAAGACGAGAGAAAAGCACGATACTGGACAAAAGAGAAGAAAAGATAGAGCGATATCCATGAATTTGCCATAATCCAGTGCCAGGCATTTGTCACTATAGTTTCAGGGCAATACAAATATTGCTATGGCATGAAACACAAACGCAGCTGGACTCCCACCACTGATGTATGTTGAGTGTGAGAATGCTGCTCGTGTTAAATGCACTCCCATAACCCCTTATACTTCCTATCTTCCATTTCATGTTCCTCTCCTCTAACGAGGTGCTATACTCTGTCTAGACTAGAATCAGCACTTTCTCACCCCAAGTGCAGCTACTGAACAAAAGAGAGGTGTGTGTGTGGCAAAGGGGAGATTTACCACCAGTAAACATGCATCTTATTTATATTTTGTTTGTGGTGTGCGTGATCTGATCACACGTCAAAGCACCTCATCCCCTCTGTGGTGCATCTGCTTGTTCTGGGCGAGTGACTGGGCAGAGAATGAAGCTTAATCGTGGGCCAGTCTCTGTCTATGGCTGTTTCTCAATTATTTTCTGTTCTTGTGAAACGTCATCATTCGCAGCCAAGTACTCTTCCAATTCACAAGTTCGCATCTAGCCAAGAACGGATAAAATACCAGGAAGTGTTCTCGATTCACAGTTTTTACCACGGATGCATCCAGTGGTGACTTGTGTGTGAACTTGTCCGCGAAATATCCCAGAATGCATCGAATCAACAAGCGGCAATGGCAGTCGAGAAAACGCACAACAATACTGGCTATACTTTTCGAAATAATACTGTTATTGTGTCACAAAATGCTGTTTTAAGGGTTTTTGAAGCGAGAATATATATATAATATAAGCGAGAAGCTTAAAATCTTTGCTCGATTTATAAAGATGTTTATTTATCAAGATTTATCAAGATGTTTTGTAGATGTGAGGTCCCGCTTACAGACCGGGACAGCCATTATACCCCGCCGGTTATCAAGCGTTCAGTGTTGTCATCCCTAGGTATTGCACAATAGCCTAGAACGATAGCCAAAAATATGCATCTCAATCTAGATCTGTCCATGCATTCTTGCAAGACCATCCTCAGAAGAACATACCTCTCAAGAACACAAGTATGTACCTAGCATTCTTGGAATTGAGAAACAGCCATATGTCTCTCTCTCTCTCGCTGTCACTCACTCACTCATTAAACACACACACACACACACACACACACACACACTCTTTATGTGTGTGTGTGTGTGCATACACTTTATGTGTGTGTGTGCACCAATGTATGCATCAATCACCAGAACATATGTGTGTCAGTGTGCAGGTCTGAAAGCATATGTGCGTTGTTGCAGTAAGCCCTCACAATGCTGCAGTTTGATGACGAGCCGTTCTGTGTCATCAATATCCTTAACACACCATCTTATAACCTCTTAAATATAGCAGTAGTTTCCTCTACACACCTGATTCTAATGAATGGGTCGTTAGAAACCTGTTAAGGACCCATTCATTAGAATCAGGTGTGTTGGAGCAGGGAGACATCTAGAACATGCAGGACAGTGGCTCTCCAGCACCAGTCATCCCTACCCCTGTTCTAGGGCCTATACTATACATAGGAACTTAAAGAAGTATGATTTTGCAGAGAGAGAGAGAGAGAGAGAGAGAGAGAGAGAGATGAAATTGCTGCACTGCATGGAGGTTGGTGACCTCTGGTCTGACTTAAAATGTTTAGGATTCAACTAACGTTTGACCTTAGAAAAGAGTATCCTAGCGCCGCCCGACTATTGCTCTCAGCAACACCGTCGATGAGATTATAGTCTGGACTAGCATTAGTGTTTCCACCCTGCTGGCGGTCCAGTCAGGGTGGGTTAGTGAGATGACATTCCCTCTTTCTGGAGAATTGTAGGCAACTTCTTGTTTATTTGTGAAAACAAACCAAGAGAGCCACATTGGCTGATCTGAAGGCTTTTCGCCTCGGTAGAGAAAAAGCATTTACGCACAGTGATCACAGAAGTCCTTAATGCATTAAATTGTGATATCAAATGAAACACATCGAAATAGTTAACAACACCGTATTGACCTGGAAGGTTGAAAATCTCAATCGTTTATTTTTTGTAACCGGCACCAACTGGTTAGATGATTCTAGATGAGAGATAAAGTATAAATTATAAACAATATGTCTCTAGTCTAAGTTACATATTTCAGGTTCTTACAGTAAAAGTAAAAATATTTCATGATTACGTGCATTTTGTTTTTGTGAGTCGCATTCAATTTTGTGTGCGCGTGCGCGCACGTGTGTGTATGCATATTATGTTGTCCGTACACATCTGGTAAAACATGTGGTTTGAATCAGACGCAGCAAGGTCACACCTGTGTGTGTGTGTGTGTGTGTGTGTGCGCGCGCGTGTGTGCATGCGTGCGTTCGTGTGTGTTCAGCTCGCAAAGAGGCACGTTCCAATTCATTTCCAACGGACGCAAGCGTATCTCGGCGACAGAGGGCGGAGCTACACTCAGCTACAAAGTCTCCCAGCGACAGCGACAGATCTGAGTTGATAACTTTTCAACTTTATGCAAATTTACAGCGAGTCGCTGGTGACGGAGTTCGGCAACAACCAATGGCAGGGCTCTGTTCTCTGCCTCTCCTTGAGATAGCCATCTTAAAATCCCTCGCTGTTGAAAACATGGACGAGAAACTAATTATTGCACAGCATTTGTGCGTTTGATTTGGCGTAATGTCACTGTTGACATATTTGAAACGCTCACGTTTATTGTCGCTGGCACGAAGACACGCCCGCCGAGCTGGTGGTTTGGACACTATAGAGGGCTTGGCGACAGCCCGTCAGCGACTGAGCGATTTGCGAGTTGAAAACGTCGGCGCTGTGAACGCAGGGAGAGTCTGTCTGTCTGTCTGTCTGTCTGTCTGTCTGTGTGTGTGTGGTTGTCTTACCATGTGGTAGTTGACGATCTCCTGTAGACTTTCCCCACACTTTTCTAGGCATTCCTGCAGGGTTACACACGCACACACACACACACACACACGCACACACACCATGTGAGCACTGGTGTTCATATAAACATGAACTATGTGTCTCTGGACATGGAGACGGCAGGCTTTTGTTCACACACTGAAGCAGGAGGACAGAAAGATAAAATGGCAGGCCCATGCATGTTAGCACTGGCTGGGGGAGAGATGACAACAGTCAGATATAATGGTAATACCAAGCTGGTTTACAGAGGTTCACAAATGCTTTGAATGATTTAGGATATCCGAAAGAGCCAATAGAACATTAGACTAGGCGCCAGGAATATGTCTACTACAGTATGTCTCTTCTCATTCAACAGTGCATGAAAGTTCATGAAAAGCACATTTCATGAAGAACCAAGCAATAAATCAGTTGGAATATGTAATGTTATAGCGCTTCACTCTTTGTTGGTTGGTTGATTGATTAGGTATTTATCACGATCAATATTAAGTAAATCTCTAACTCATAGGTCCATATACCTTTACCTATAAGCGTAAACACTTAATCACAGGATATACATTCAAGTTTTTTCTTGAAAAGAGGTCATAGGTCTCCATGGCTGCGGCCATACACACTGTTAGCATAAACATCTTCTCTTTATATGTGGTGTGTTTACAACAGCTGGACAGCTCAGTGTCTGAACAATAGTGTCGTTTCTGACACACCACACCGCTATTATTGTAAACACGGGAAAACACTGTGGAATGCAGCACTAGGAGAGCTTTGTGGTGGGTCATCTTGAAGGAACCTAACCTACATAGTCTGTGTGGGGTCTGATGCGCATGTGACTCCAGAAGACTTTATTAGACATGCAAATCAAGTAGATGTACCGGTCGAGTTTCACACAAACATGTTTGTGTGTAATAAAGCGTAAACATGTTTGGATTTAATCTACGAGGCATCTTAGTAACTTCTTCATAAAACGTTGCTCTATAAATACACAATGCTGAATACACGCAAGCAAACCACAAAGAAACGAAGTCTAACAAAACGAAAACACAAACAAAAACAAACAGTGTGGGAGGGCTGTCATTCATGGTAAATGGACTGCATTTATATAGCGCTTTAATCCAAAGCGTTTTACATTATTTGCCTCACATTCACCCATTCACACGCACATTCATACACCGACGGCGATGTCAGCCATGCAAGGAGACACCTGACCACCGGGAGCAGTTAGGGTTAGGTGTCTTGCTCAAGGACACTTGGTGAGGAGTTAGCGGGGTTCGAACCAGCGAGTTCTTCCACGCCTAACGCCCCGCACTGCGCCACTTGCCGCCCTCACCCAGAAACATCTTTACTCACCGAGATCATCTCTTCCTTCTTGCACTGCTGAGACAGGTCCTTGATGCCATTGATGAACAGCTTGTTGGCACCGATGTAGGCCCTCCCAGCATCGATCATCCCGCTGCATAGCTTCACCAGCTGAGAACATATAGGCGAGAGGCAGACCTTTATTGAAAGGTGGAGGAGTCAAGTGGAAAACACCCCTTCCTTCAATGCCATATAGGGTGCTCCCTCCCGCCACACGCATTAACAAGGCTGGGATAGTGTTGTGTGGTGCAATCTGCACCACTTTGTTTGTTTTCCCCATTTACAGAGCCAGTGCTCTGTAGAAACACCAGATTTGTTTTTCAGCTCACACACAGAACAGTGGACTGCCATATAGGCAATTATAGTCTCTGAATTTGACAAAAAGGTATGTATGTAAAATGTATGTAGGTGTGCGATCACTGACCACCTTTATATCATCCACAATATTGTGCTCTAACAACAAGACACATTTTGACACTATTTATTTTAAAGAAAAAAAGCACAAACTCAATCGCTATATCAGGCATTTCATTTTAAAATGGCCTAGTTCGAAATGAAACAAAATTGCAGTCACAGAGATTCTCGCCCGACGGCTATGATTTGGAATACAGTTACCAATCTAATTTTCTTGTAGGATATATGCAGTGTACTGTATGCATCACAAAAACATGATATGCACAAAACTCATCCTTTACTCTATAAAGTGTATAAAGTTATGTGCCTCTCCATGTACATATTCACAGCGACGTCAAAAACGCTTCCATAACACGTCCAATGCCAGCCACCACTTTCCCACGTTGCTAGTAATAAGAAAAGCCGGAGCCGTCCGCTATCATTGCCACTCCCCTGACACCCGTTCAGCGTGGGTGTGTGTGTGTGTGTGTGTGTGTGTGTGTGGGAAAGGCAAGAGGTCATAATCAAAAGGCATGTTCAGTAAAAATCTTCAATTATATCCCTTGGTGCAGAGGTTCCCAAGGATGAATGCATGTCGCAGTGGCTTAGTGGGCTAAGGGCAAAGCCACGGAACGACAGATGAACCCTTCTGTATAGGCTGTGATGTATATAGTGTACCATAGTGATAGTGTGTACACTTAACTGAACTTGTGACTGTGTGAAAACATGTAAAAAAGATCAAAAACATATAAATCCATCTGGAAAAAAGTAGCGATTAGCAACTTAAAACAGAAAGATTTCATAGGTTTCCATATCTGGGCTCATTTCACCTTTATTACAATGAAAAGGATGTCTGTCACTGAATAAAAAGTAATATCTTACAAAAACTTAACAAACAATTTAAATATTGTCAATAAATAAGAAAAGGATCTCAGATGTACTTGTAGGTTTTTGCATTTGAACTCTTCATGTGCGAGTATCAGCCTTGATAACGAGTCAACTCTCGCCATAATCATCTTTCTGTCACCGTGGTCATGTTTGTTTCCATGTGACATTTGGGCCGGTACAGCCCTTTGAGACTGTATGTGACTAAAGGCCATACTGTACATAAAACTGACTTGACAGTTGATTAACTCATATCAGATAATATCAGTTGATTAACTCTATATCAGGGGTCTCAAACTCTAGTCCTGCTTCCATGCATGTTTTAGATATCTCCCTCCTCCAACCTATGCCTCCAACACACCTGATTCAACTTAATATGTCAATCACAGCAAAAGGCTGATAATGACCCATTCATGTGAATCATGTGTGTTGGGACATTTAAAACATGCAGATGAGCGGCCCTACAGGACCAGAATTTGAGATCCCTAGATTATATATTTTGAAACACAATAGCTGTGCCCACTTTGTCACGGGTGATGAAACCTTCTTTAACAATTAGCATCCTTGTTAATCAGGGCACTAGCATTCTAGTTGAATATTCTAATGATAAATAGAATAGAAAATGTTTGGACTTGTGGCCCTATTTTTACGATCTAAGTGCATGTAGGGAGTGTCCAAATCCACTTTTATTAGTTTGGCAGTGGAAAAAATGGTCAATGCACTAGGCAGTTCTACTTAATCTCTTCATTATTCATGGGTGTGTTTTGGGTGTAACATACAATAAACCAATCAAAGTGTCATGTCCAATTCCCTTTAAAAAGCCAGGCTCGCATGTACCTTGGCAGATTGCTATTATACCGGCGGATTTTCAAAGTTGCAGAAGAAACGGCTCATCTGTTCGTAACGTGGAGTGAAAACGTACATGCAGACCACTTTGTTGCAACAGCGAGATTCCACTAAAGCTGCCTAAAATGTTTTGTGGGGGTGTAGGTGTGGTTTAGCGCTGTCTGGGTGGAGAGGGTACTGAGAGGTGTGGTTCAAGGGGGGTAGGGAATGGAGAACAGGTGTGTTCAATGTTGATGTACACATCAATCTCCCTTGATGCAGATGTTCTCATGGATGAATGCATTTTGTGTGCTCCGCCGCTTCCCTGCATGCAAGCAGACTGTATTGCACCGCCATAGGCGCATATTAGGCTACAGCACCTACTGCTTTCATTCAAAATAACAGTGAAACACTGTGCCGTTGACTTCAGACCAGGTTTTAATTGGTCAATCGCTCAGTCACTTGATGCTGTCTCAAGATAGCATTGTGCTTACATTAGCACACCTCATTTTGAGACCAACATGCCCACGGGCGCTCAAATGGGTAAGTGCATTTGCCATTTAGACAATGTGGGCGCTGGATGAGAACGTTGCGTTACCGCGGTACACCCATAGACTGCATATATAAATGGACAAACCCTCTGTGACGTTTCCCATATATTTTCTAAAGGATGGGTTTTATGATCGAGCTGTGCTGTTTCTGGCCGTCGCCATCTTTGCAGTATTTGACTCCGCCTGAAACTCCCCCTCATCCCCCCTATCCATTATAATGAGATGTATGGTTTATATTAGGGCTGTGCGACATTACGATATATATCGTATGGCGATAGAAATACATCTACCGTTTGATATTATGCTTTATCATTTATATTGTCATGCTTCAATAAGTCATACGCGGATTACCATAATACATTACTCTTTTTACTGGCAAAGCTTTTATTGCACTTACCAACACTCCAACTCACTCCACAGCTGTCTCTCAACTGGCTGAGATGTGTGCGTGTGTGCGTATATGTGTGTGTGGAGTGAGCCATGCCCGCAGTGAAGCAGAAAGCATGGCTTGTGATCAGAGAAAATTTGGTGAGGCAGATTCATACTGAGTCTTATGATCGATTATGTTTACCCTGACAGCCTACAAGTTGTATATTTTGCACGATGCATCAGTGCTACTGCTGCAAAGTAAACAAAACGCACTAGCTAGTCTACCTGACAAGACACATAGACATTACGCTTGGGATATAGCCTAATCAGGATGCCTACCACGATGCAGATTTTTTTTTTAATTCCCTAGTTTAGTATTTTGTTTATATGTCTGGCAAGTTCCTAGAATATCCAATATTTCAGACGAGGTATCTTAAAGAAACCATGCATGTTTCTCAACACTATGGTGGCGTTATGGTCGGGTTAATAAGGTGATCATAAATTACAAAACGCTGTAGCAACTATATTTATGTTTATTTGAGCTCAGCGTAACATTCTGTGTTTTGCCATCATCTCCTCTTCTTGCTGTGGTTCAGAGAGGGTGGGGCTGCCGCTCTCCACTATACAGGCAATGTGACATTTTGGTTATATCGCACAGCCCTAGTTTATATATTTTTAGTTGATATATTTGTCACTTATAAATTATACAAAAATTCCCCCCGCTACAGTTGTCATGAAGGTGGAGACTAGCTATAGACATTAAAACCGCTTTCTGAACCAGGCTGTTTTTCTTGCAGCCTGCCTCAAGTGGCCATTCGAGGAACTGCACAGTTTGGCACTTCGGTGTTATATACATTTCTTAGCACCGGAGTGTTCCCCTTGTTTGCGTTGCGTTCACACAGATAAAAAGTCAGCATGGTGCCTGCTTCTACGTGGTTCCAAGGCTCCAGGCCTGTAGATGTCAAGAGGACACCATTTTAGGATAATCTGATCCCTTCTCGCACTCATCGTGAGCTCTGTGGGGCATGGCCATGAGAGAGAACCGTATATCTGTCAAGATGTGTCAGTAAATTGGTTTGAGAACCACAGGGGGATAATGGAGGGGGAAGGGGGTCTACCCAGTGTCAACAAGCCACATCTGGCACCATGTTTCCCAGTGACAGACCCCCAGTTTGTGTATGGGCTTAAATAGCAATAGCTTTACGGTATAGATTCACTGATGGTCAAAACTGAACATTTGTCACAACTGACAACAAAGTGAGACAATTTAACCTATTTTCTTGTGTATACCCTGCTAAAAAATCCATCATAAACCAGCATGAAATAAATGCTGGTTCATACTGGTTAGTGCTGGTGTAGTGCTGGTCTAGCTGGTATAAAGTACCAGCACACCAGCAAATAGCATGGGATGCCGGGGTACCAGCAACCAGCATGGGATGCCGGGGTACCAGAAAACAGCATGGGATGCCGGGGTACCAGCAACCAGCATGGGATGCCGGGGTACCAGCAACCAGCATCGGATGCCGGGGTACCAGCAAACCAGCATTCCATACATACCTTATGCTGGTGACCAGCATTTTTTTGAAGGGTTTGTGCCTTGTCCAATCACATACCTCAAGCTGGAGTGACTTGAGTTGTGTGCGACATCTAATGAAAATAACAGAATAGTGTTGATGGTAACAGTAATATAATCATAATGTACAATAAGCCAACATGTTACACTATTCCACTCTCCCATTCCCTAGAGTTACAGTAGTTCATATATGAACATATGGCAGGAAAACCTATGGTATTCCAAAGTTGGACAAAACAGGCAGGCCTTGTCAAACTGTCGTCAATCAAAGAAAATGTCCTACTTTCTCAGTGCTACTGGTGTGTGTGTGTGTGTGTGTGTGTGTGTGTGTGTGTGTGTGTGTGTGTGTGTGTGTGTGAGAGCCCCCTAAAACAGCAGTGAGGAGACCCCTTGTCAAAGAGATCCAATCACCCTGATGGTGGTAAGTAACCTCTCTTACTCGGGGTCAACTTTCAAGGATCAGAGTTCAAAGGTCAAAGAGTCATGGGCCTTCTGGGGCAGATAGACAGACGAGCCGGTGAACTAGGGGTCATGTGTAGTAATTTATTTGAGTGATTTGTTTGTCTGCTAACATTAAATTAGGGGGTCCAACATTAACGGTATGTGTCTACAATGACATTACCTAGACACAGTAGCTTGTTAGCCAGCGTCTGCCACCAGAGAGATTTGACAGAGAGGGTTCAACAGACGGTATTTGAAAAGGGGGGGACTTTTCTAACCTGACATGCCAGAGGAAATGTCACAAGTCCATCTGGGGAGCCGTACATTTAATGGCAGGTACTTTCAAAAAAACACTTGGCAGTTGAAAGGATGAAGCATCTGGTCGTTTTCGCTGTCGGCACCATGGTCGGCACACCTAAACCACGCCCGTATAGCTATAAAAACAACGCTGATTGGAAAACCACGCACGTATAGCTATAAACACGACGCTGATTAGAAAGTTCAGTTGCTACTCGGACACATTTAAAATGATTCTGAGGCTTTCCAGACTGATTCTCACGGTGAAATTAAACTGAAGCTTGCGAGATCAGGATGGTCTCATGAGGCTAGGACTTTTCACCCTTTATGCAGACCAGAACGAACCAGCGTTCCATTGAATCAATGGGGAGGTCCACTGGTTTCACCATAATATTATCAATTATTTCTCTCTGAGGGCGTTAATGGGTATTTTGAGCATATTACATTAATTCCCAGGTACCTATGAACAATCTGAGGCAACAACGGTATTTCTGCAGCAAACTGTGTTGTTGTAAAGTTACTTTGTATCAGGCCATGCGTGATAGATGTAGCTGTGAATGTAGGGCACTGCTTACATTCAGTGAGTCGCGGAAAACCAGGCCCCAGCTAGCTACTGAGCTACTAGCCTCCGTAGCTAGCTGCCCGTCCGGGCGGCCCGTGTTTCGTCTGCCTGGACATCGTCTGCCATGTTTGTCGGTGATTGGGCACGACAACATACAGTACACACGACCACGTCGGTGGTCTTGTCCAACCATGAGGATAGCACATTCAATTCTGTTTGGGTTTCTAAGCAGCAAGCCGGCTGCAATCACATCCCTCGTTCTCTGGAGTAAATGGTGTAAATAGACAAGTCGCCGTACGCAGAAATGAGGTGCACAGATCTTCCACAAATAAATAAGCAACGGGAAGAAGCACAAAGAGACACTCACCACCAGTGCCCGGCTGCCCGCATCACATTACCTCATCCTGTAAATGTTCGATGTCCCATGTGGGGTATAACTAAGTTTAGGGTGTCACAAGATGAAGTATCACTGCTTTAGCGCGTTAGCTCTGGGGTATGCGCATGTAACATATAGCTGGCTCCAACGTTAACGCAAGCAGTGTCTGCTCAGGGTGATGTCACTGTGGACAGAATTCATATTCTTAGAATGTGTGTGTGTGTGTGTGTGTGTGTGTGTGTGTGCGTGCATGCGTGCGTGCACTATGGATGTGAAAGCAACCTTGTGAATGATTTGGCTAATGTGTTTTCGAGAGAGAGAGAGAGAGAGAGAGAGAGAGAGAGAGAGAGACAAGCATACTAGACAGACAGACAAACAGACAGACCGAGGTAACTCACCTTATCAAGCTTGGCCTCAATCTCGACCACATCTGTCTCCACCTCGTCGATGCCAGCCCTGCACAGGAAACACAGCCACATGGTTAAAAGGTGCAGCCAGCTATTGCAAGCTAATAGTATGCTAAAACACCTGGTCAAATTCACCAAATATCTCCTCACATTTCGCTATCATACCATTCTGTGTGCGTGCTGAACTAACCAGGTATTTCTACTAGTCCTACAGCCCTGGCTCTGTAAATAGCATCACAAACACCGGCGAACACCGCTAACAACAACAATGCACTTGGCTACGTAATGCGTTTCAATGTGTGGGGCGGAGTTTCTGAGTTTGTTTTGATTTGAGCTCAAAGTTAGCAAGCGTTCTCAAGTATGACTCAGGGCGCTTTCACACCTATGGTTTGTTTGTGCTGTTCCGGATCAGTGTCTGAATCTCTATAAATGTTGCGCACGTCTCTGGGTTTGTTTCGTGTTCACACGGCAACATTTAAAGCGGCCCATAACTTGTAAACAGGGCCCTAACACCATGGTAACACTGCATTGCGAGCGAATTTAACGCGAGGATGTTTTGAAAGTACTTTCTACATAATTCCACAAGCAAGCGCTTTGCACTACCGAGTTGTCCCGCTTCACGGGGCCGATTTCATTCTCGTTGCAAACGAACCGCTCTAGAGTGTGATTGCAAATGCGCAGAAACCCGAAACCACCCCCTCTAAGAGGTCTCGGCCCGCTTGATTTGTTCCGAAACAGAGTGCGATTGCTGTGTTCACATATGCCCAAACGAACCGATCTTGGGGAGGAAACGCTCCATGTTCCAATCCAACGGCTCCAAACGAGCCGGGTGTGAAAGCGCACCAACCCTGCCTTTGAGAAGCACAGAGACTAATGTCAGTCAGGACAGCATCACGCTGGTACTGCAGTGCATTGATTAGCAGCGAAACCCCAAATCCTAAAATCAATGCAAATAACAGGAGCCCATGATAAGACAAATAATCTTAGCCAATATGTGTCCAGTTAATATTGATTGTGTGCTGGTTTGAAGCATCCTCCTGACAAAAGAGCACTGGAAGAGCCAATCAGAGCCCTTGCACATAACAACCTCAGAGGTAATGCTGCAGGCCGCATCGACACATGCATCGCTTGGAAAGATTAGTGGCCACCGCCTCACGTTTTAATCAATGGATGACGCAACCCACACACAGATCCTCACGCTCACTATTCATGGAGTTGATCGCACTGAGTCGCCATGGCGCCGCGTCTGACGGACAGCTGTCGGCTGGTGTGTGACTGACTACTTCACATTTAGATATGTGATTATATATATACACACACACAGGTGATTGGCACAGGACGTAGCCTAGAAAACAACTAAACAAATAAGACCCACCCCCCCCGGAACGATTGGAAGGTCCTGACAACAGCTGGGAAAGAGAGCCAGGCTGTGTGTGCCAGCATTCATCATCCATAATCCTGGGAGATGATTGCGTCACGCTACTGCTACTGCCAAAATCTACCCCTCCAACACAACCCTATCAAAACCCCACCCTATAACCTTCCATAGGAATCCGTAGCGCATAAACACTCACACTCACACAGGTAAGTATGTTGTGGCAGTCTGACAAGCTGGTTATGTTCCTATTTACTTTCGCTAATTCTTCGCTAATTTCAACTGCTAACTATACCTCTAAATCATACACAGGGGCATATGCAGATAGTGCTTGCAGGAGTGCCGAGCAGGTCTGGCATCTGTGTCCATTTCCTCTGCATTCCCTCCAACCACACCCCCCCCACCAATGTATTCCCTACAGACAGCGTTAATACCACCTGCATCTCCGCAGACTCCCCTAGAGACAAACGCCGGCGTGATGCGATCCCACTGAAGCAGGCCTTGCTTAACGGGTGATTTTCTGTGACACACGCACATTTGTGTTGTAGAATAGTGACCCTTTAACCCCACCCCCACACACACACACACACACACACACACCACCATCCCCTCTGTTTATACATTAGGAGGCAGATAGTCAGGGACGGGGTTAACAACAGAGATGCCATCAACGGCTTCGGCACCTGGTCACTGGAACTACATTCCCAGAATTCCTGTCCGCTGGCACGCTTTTGGCATGTTCATACATGTGATTCGGCATTCCTTCACATCATTCAAATTTGTTTGAACTGTCTTTATTCTCCTCCACAACAGATACACTTTGACGACTCCTTCATGGGCTGTGTGTGTGTGTGTGTGTGTGTGTGTGAGTATGCGTGTATAAGTGTGTGTGTGTGTGTGTGTGTGTGTGTGTGTGTGTGTGGTTTGTAGGAGAATGATTATAGCATAATACATACCAGAACAATAAGGTACACAGTGTACACATCTCTGACTCAAGCTACTAAATTACTTTGTAGTTCATGGCAATAACACATTCTCTCATAACATGCAAAACTGGCTTAGTTTATTCTCTTTTAGAGAGTGCCGATTAGCAACAAACTACTCTACAAAAGTACACCACACCCTTGCTCTGGGTAAAATCCAACAGCATCATGTTCTCTGTGAAGTCATTCTGAAACAAAACCTAAAACGTCAAGCGGCTGTTCAGACCCACTCAGTAAGGGGTTACAGGTTGTGGGACTGGACAACTACTGCTAGATGACATGCATGGAGAATCAACTTCAGACATGTTTAGGAGCTCTGGACATCAATAATCTATCTGAAATCAATAAGACAGCATTCCACATGGACGCCCTAGGTTACTGTAGGCATGCATACGTGTGTGTGTGTGTGTGTGTGTGTGTGTGCGTGTGTTTTTGCTACAGTTGAGCACAGCAGAGATATGACTTGAGCAAAATTAAGCTCTAGTCCCAAGGAGGATTATGGGTAATGCTTCAAGACACAATAGATGGCAAAGAAGTTCTCTGTGAGAATTTGTGCTTCAGAAACACATATTTCCGGCATTCAGTACCAATGATACTACGCTTACCAAGAAGAATATGCTAAATTGATAGCCCAGTGGTAAAGCAGGTTATTGCTAATACTAAATTCAACTGTCACAAACATTCAGTACCAATATCAGGCCTGCTATCTTCCCAAGAAGAATATGCTAAGCTGCTAGCCCAGTAATGCAGGTCATTGCTATACTATACTGTCACAGGCAATCAGCACCTAATATATACTGTAGCTTCCCTAGGAGAATATGATAAGCTGCTAGCCCAGTAATGCAGGTTATTGCTATACTATACTGTCACAGGCAATCAGCACCAAATAAATAGCTTCCCAATGAAAATATGCTAAGCTGCTAGCTCAGTGGTAATGCAAGCTAATGCTATACAATAGGCTACTGGCCATTATTCTCTTGCCTGTATGAGCATATTGTAATTGCAATGTACTGTAATGTACTGGGGGAAGGGGATTCTCACGTGCACTAGCTCCATGACATGTGCACTAGCTCAATGGGCACTCCCCTCAGACCCAACAAACATCCACTGAGTGTACTCTAGAAACCTTCTATCGCATGCACACGCACACACACACATACATGCACGCACACACACGTCACAAAAAATTTCTTAATGCAGAATATGCGCTCTCACACACACATGCACCCACACACACACACACACACACATGCACGGAGACACACACACACACAAGCACGTCAAATTAATTATCTTAATGCAGAATATGCGCTCTCACACACACATGCACGCACACGCATGCACACACGTATGTAAAGTAAAAATACAACACAAAATGTATTGCAAAGCAATGTTAAGGCCTTTATGCATCCCTTCCCAAAAATACCCACTGCACGCGCACATCAAAGGCATCCCCTCCCAGAATCGCAAGCAGCTAGCTAGCTCCATGGCAACAATTGAGTGACCCCAATTACCATGGCAACAGGCATTGGCAATGCATTACTCCACATTTCCCTTTGTCTGCCATCTCTGCCAGATCCGCACACTGCCCCATTAGCCAGTATAATTACCAGCGAGACCAGTACTGCAGTAGGCGCTGGTGGTGCGCATGTATGGCCACCGTCTCTGACCTTGAATCAGCTCTGACCTCTTGACTGCTTCGTAGCCCCTACAATGCACTCCTCTGACAGCGACATATTTACAGCTACAGAATCAAGTAGGGCTGGCCTCAAATATTTGATTATTCGGGTATTCATTCGTTGGGTATGTATTCGAATTAAATATCGGGATTAGAGTATTCGTTTTTTCACATTATGCATGCATGTTTTCCCATTAACCCCTACTGTCTCCATATAAACCCACATGGTGAAATATAATTGCCTTTCCTACACTGTGTCATCAACACAATTGATTGCAATTGGCTCGGTTTGTAAGAAGAGAGAGGCTATTCATTCAACACACACTCTTATTGGCTAATACAGGAGGTATATGCTATTTGACAGCTCTGACTGGCTCAA
>JAODTR010064490.1:3402-38887 GCA_025399935.1 Amblyopsis rosae
GTTAACAAGAAGGACCATGCACTAGGGTTAGGCTCTGTGAGGTGTGGCCTAGTGCAAACCCACTGTGTGTAACGTGTCTGTACTGTGTGTTAACAAGAAGGACCATGCACTAGGGTTAGGCTCTGTGAGGTGTGGCCTAGTGCAAACCCACTGTGTGTAACGTGTATAACACGCCTGTACTGTGTGTCTGCAAGCATCTCACCATGTCGGTTCCCAGGTCAATACATAGGATGGTGATGGTTCCCAAGGGCAGAGGGATGTTGACAATGATGAAGAAAAGGAAGGGGGTGATCTCGGGGATGTTGCTAGTCAGGGTGTAGGCGATGGACTTCTTCAGGTTGTCGAAGATCAGACGACCTATGGGTAGGGGTCATGATGAGGCCACACCCACAGCTACCTTATTGCATCCGTAACCCTACCGACCTAAAGTATGGGCTGTGTTCAACAAGTATGTATACTAGAATCTATTGTTTCACCTGCCACCTCTTAGTTTATTATCTCCTCTAATGTCATGTCATCTCACCCTCTTCCACCCCGGTGACAATAGAGGCAAAGTTGTCATCCAGAAGGATCATGTCAGCTGCCTGTTTGGACACGTCGGAACCAGAAATTCCCATGGCAACGCCAATGTCGGCCTTTTTCAGTGCGGGAGAGTCATTGACACCGTCGCCTGTCACAGCTACAATGGCACCCTTAGAGAAAATGGGGTGAAAGGATGCTGTGTTGAGGCAGGGAAGTGAATATACCATGTACTTACTGACATTTATTTCTGTTTGAGTCATTCAAGTTTTCTTCTTGATGAATGTATATTATCATCATGAATATCACCAGGCAAGTGCCACACTATCCACATGCATATGAAGCTATAGAGAATGCTATTGTGCCACCTACAGCTCTGGAAAACTTTCTTAAAATATAATATGAATATGAAGTATTGATAAATATTACATCTTTTGAAAATATTAAAAAATATATATTAAAATATAAATCAATAAAATATAAATAAAAAGCTGATTTGGTCTCTTTATTCTTTTCAGAGCTGTATATAAGGCATTTTTGAGCGAGTATTATATTATTTACCTGTCTCTGGCAACCCTCTACAATAATGAGTTTCTGCTGTGGGGACGTCCTGGCAAAGACAATCTCCGTGTGATTTCTTAAGATGTCATCCATTTGGTCCTGAGACAGGTCCTTCAGGTCTGTACCATGGATAACACATGCCTTGGCATCCCTGTGAAAGTACATAGAGAACATGATCGATCAAACACACTGTTTGAAGGACTGTGCTCCGAACTATATATCTGCAGTAAGTGTAAAAGTGTCAACCGACCTGGGGTTGACCTGGCTGACTGGAATGTTGAGACGGGCAGCGATGTCTTCCACTGTCTCGTTGCCCTCAGAGATAATACCCACCCCCTTGGCAATGGCCTTGGCTGTGATTGGGTGATCTCCAGTGACCATAATGACCTACATACAGAAGACAATCACAGCTTTTTCATCAGGCTGGATTGCACCTATAGTGTGAATGAGGACAGGACATTAACAGTCAAAGATTTGTATGGTCACACTGAATGTTTGCTTACCTTGATACCAGCCGATCGGCATTTGCCCACGGCGTCGGGCACAGCGGCACGTGGAGGGTCAATCATGGACATGAGGCCTATGAAGCACAGGTTGTTTGTCTGGAAGTTCACGTCCTCTGCGTCAAAGGCAAAGCCCTTGGGGTACTGATCCTCTGGCATCAGTAAGTGGCAGAAACCTGTTGACATGGCATGAGGAACGTCACGAACACACCCAGAGGTCACCCAGAGGTCATAGCAGTACTTCTGGGCAAGCATGTGCCTTCACACATGAGAGATGAGGTTATTTTTACTCCACTGTGGTTTCCAGAACTGAACACAAAACTAGCATTACAAAAACATTATTATTACTTTGAGAGCACTCAAGCTCCTCCCACACCTACTGTAAGGTGGTGTGGGAAGTGTTTTGGTGGTGCTATAACATGATGCACCTAAATGACTGAAACACTATGGGTGACGATCATGTCACTTATCTGATGGATAAGGTGATTTTAAGTAGACACACTGTACTCTGTAAATCCCTGTAGCAACCTTAATAAGCCTCAGATGTTGAGTGTATGATTATAAGACTATTCTGTGGATGATCATTACTTGAAATCATTAGTTCCCCATCATGTAGTCCAAATATTCCAGTATGAACCAGTTTCAGCCATGCCCTGCTCTGCTCAGGCCTTCACAGCAACGCGTAAGCCCCTCCCACCAGCATCTCTTACCAAGCACCCTCTCTCCCAGCCCTCCCAGCTCCATGTAGGCGTTCTGGAAGGCCTCCTTCAGCTCCTCGTCCATGGGCTGCTCCTTGCCCTGCACCATGATGGTGGAGCAGCAGTCCAGGACCCTCTCGGGGGCGCCCTTCATCACCAGCAGGTAGCGGTTGTCGTTGGGGTCCTCTGTCTCGTGCACTGAGAGCTGCAGAAGGGAATGGGAGAGTTACACACACAGTGCACAGCTTCTCAAGTACAGAGACAACTGTGTCCACTCAAAATGTTAGCTTTAACATGAGGGAGGATTTGTGTATAGTGGTGTACTGCAAATGGTACTGTGAATGATATGGAACTAATGGAAGCAAGAATGGTCAAATGAAACCGCCATCTGCTGCCGTTCTGCTTGCCAGTTATGAAGCAATATGCACTGTATAGTAAGCTTATATTAGTGCATTTTCACCCTGGCTAATCGTTGTGATCACAAATTGTTAAGAAGTTGGTAAATCAATGGAATTTGATCGAACGTTGGTATCAGAACACAAATATGAAGGAGCGGCTACTGTGGAGAGCAAGACGACTAAAGACGAATAAAGTGTGCAAAGACATTATTGGTGTGGGACCATCTACATTTAGAAAATGACCATACCACTATAAACAGTGCGTTGCCATGTACAAATAAAATTAACCACAATGACTTGTAAGGCTTGTTACCCTAGTTTGTTAGTTAAATTGCTATGATACACCAGTATCTTCGTGTGAAAACTTTGAAAAACACCTATAGTTGACGGAGCGATGCATAAGCTGAACGTTGTGGAGTACAGCGCTGGTTCAAACTGACATTGCTATCTCTGACCTGGTACTTGTTGGTGGAGTTGAAGGGGATCTCAGCCACTTTCTTGTTCCTGTCCCTCATGGCCCTGACGGAGCCACAGGACAGCTCGATGCACTTGAGCAGGGCCGACTCGGAGGCATCGCCGGCCACGTCGCGCTTCAGGATGGGCTGGGAGTCCTGGCCCGCCTTGAACTGCGCTCGGTTACACAGGGCAGCCACACGGGCCAGAGACACCCACGTCACGGAGCTCTTATCGAAAGAGGCGCCTGGGGAGCAGAAGAGGCCGCGGATGAGAAGCCTGCCTGACCTGACACACACGTCGTCCCCCATTAGTGCTCTATAGCCTGTGGGTCGCATTCCACCTCCCCCCCACCCCACTGACCAGACTGGTCCTCAGTGGTGTCGGCCTCGTGGATCTGGTTGTCGAACCACATGTGCGCCACGGTCATCCTGTTCTGGGTCAGCGTGCCCGTCTTGTCGGAGCAGATGGTGGAGGTGGAGCCCAGCGTCTCCACGGCCTCCAGGTTCTTCACCAGGCAGTTCTTCTTGGCCATGCGCTTGGCGGTAAGGGTGAGGCACACCTGGGGAGCACAACCGCAGTGTGTCAGCGCACGGGGGCAGCGGCCGCGGCGCGCGTGTGTGTGCGACGCGCGAGGCCGGCAGGGCTTACGGTGACGGTGGCAAGCAGCCCCTCCGGCACGTTGGCCACGATGATGCCGATGAGGAAGATGACGGCCTCCAGCCAGGTGTAGCCCAGGATGATGGCCAGGATGAAGAAGCTAACGCCCAGGAACACGGCCACGCCCGTGATGATGTGGATGAAGTGCTCGATCTCCTTGGCGATGGGGGTCTTGCCCGTCTCCAGGCCGGAGGTGAGCGTGGCGATGCGGCCCATGACGGTGCGGTCGCCGGTGCAGATGACGAGGCCGCGGGCCGTGCCTGTAAGGGGGGGGGGAGCACGGCTACATCAGCACACTGCAGCGCACCGACCAATCAAACAGCATTAGTCACATGTGCCATCAATGACATGGTCTTCTGCTATCATTAATCTGCTGTTACTGTTACATTCACGCACAGATTCTTTACCATAGCAACCTCTACTGTATGTGGGCCGTGGTACCATACCTTCCACGCAGTTGGTGGAGAAGAAAGCAACGTTACGGGTCTCCAGGGGATTGTCATGGGTACAGTCAGGTGACCGGCTCTGAGGTTCTGATTCGCCTGTCAATGAGGAGTTGTCCACCTATCAGAGAGAAGACATACGTCATGTAGTAGTGTACATGTTTCACTGTGTGTGTGTGTGTGTGTGTGTTTACCTTGCAGCCATGAGCAGACACCACCCTGATGTCAGCAGGGATCCTGTCTCCTCCCTTGACCTCAATCAGGTCTCCAGCTACAACCTCCTCAGCATTGATCTGGACCTTCTCACCCTCTCGGATCACCAGTGCTTGCTGAACACGCGCGCGCACACACACACACACACACACACACACACACACACACACACACACACAGAGCAGTTGGTACTGAACAGTGTCACACACATGCACGCACACACACACACACACTCTGGATTGAGTTACACCTCAACAGGATATGAGCATTATGATTAGGCTGGAAAGACCTTTGTCAAATGACAGATGCCAAAATATAGCATTATGCTAGGTCAAGCTGTCTATTCACATCTTTAATGTCTCATTCTTACCTATTTCCACCTTTACTGTTTAACCTCTGCAGTAGGTTACAAACCGGACACATGTTCCTAAATGTATCTGTATTTAAGTAAATCTATGCGTGGTGTACAAGCACAACAACAGCAAAACACATGAAGGCCGATTGTTTTGTTGGAGTTGGTAGAAATGTGATTTACCTGAGGCACCATGTTTTTGAAGGACTCCATGATTTTAGAGCTCTTGGCCTCCTGGAAGTATGAGAAACAACCAGTGATGATGACGACAGCTGTCAGCACGATACCCAGGTACAACTAGAGAGAGAGAGAGAGAGGGAGAGAATATTAAATGGTGGGCTGCAGGTTGACTGTGTGTGTGTGTGTGTGTGTGTGCGCATATTTCACCTTTCTGAGGCGATATGTTAATGAGGTGCAGATGAGATGAGCCAGCTGTTCACATGAGTGTGTGTGTGTGTGCGTGCGTGCGTGCGCGTGCATCTCACATTGTCTCCCGCAGGTTCGTCCTCAGTGGCAGCCTGGATGGCATAGGCCAGGAAACAGAGGATGGCACCGGTCCACAGCAGGATGGAGAAACCACCGAACAGCTGGCGACAGAACTTGACCCACTCTGGGGTGGTGGGGGGAGGTGTGAGTGCATTGGGACCATCTCTGATCAGGTACTCTGCTGCCTTAGCATTGGTCAGCCCCTGGCAGGGAGCAAGGAGAACATTTGGTCATTATTTTTGAATTATTTGTTATAATAATATACAAAACAGTATATTATTATCATTGTTGGACTAATGTATGGTAGATAAAATATTTTACTTGAAATATTGTCAATTTATTTATGCTTCTAATGTATTAGAATACATCATAAAATGGCCGAGATAAAATACTACCACCTAGTGGCCAGATACAGATATAACAACCTTCTCCACATGTCTACAGTATGCATGTAGACATGATTAATACAACCTCACCTGGACAATGTCAGTCTGGAATTTCCTGCATACCTCTTCTATGGACATTTTGTGTTCCGTCTGCAAGGTGATAGAGAGAGAGAGACTGAGCGTTGTACACGCCTATTATGGAGGTAGGATCTGGTAACAGTTGTGGAATACTGTGATTTAATTAAGCACTAAATTATACAGCGTGTAATTGGTAATTTTAATATGCATGCATATCACCTGTGAGGTTTTTGACAGGGAACAACCAGTCAGGTGGCCCTTGAAGTTGTGTATCTTACCCAAGAACACTTTGGTGGAGATTGAAATGGCACCCTAAATGTATTATTTTGGCCTGTATAGGGAAGGTTTCCCATGCTCCGCCAGGGGCCGTAATAAATTCCTTCTCAACTAACTTATTACTGATCCAGAACATCACATGTACATATTAATCTGATTGGCTGACAGTGTAAGTAAACTGATGCTTTTGTGTGACCCATGTACAGTTTGACAGGAAGTTACACAAAAATGGTGTTTGTATACTCACAATGGGTACTTCCTTCTTCAGGTCATCCATGTCCTTGACCCCCTTCTTCTTGGGGGAGCCTTCATCTTTGTCCTGTGTGGTGGCAACGCGGTAACTGTCTGACCGCCCATACTACAGACACACACACGTTTTATACATGCCTTGGGACTAGATGAAAGGGGAGGATTTGGGTACTAGCCTTACGGTTTGATTGTCGTGACTCAATTGATACCATTATACATTCGTGTAAAGAAAAAACATGGAATTGCCACACTCAGCATCTTCAAAGGTGTTATACTGTATCTTAACTGACTCCTGTCAATCCTTCAGAAAATAAAAAAAGCAGGAACACACATCAAATATCGTAGTCTCAAAAATTATTTAAATCAGTTATAAAGGTTTTTCCAAAAAATGCGCACAAAAAAACAAACAGAAAACCAGAAAGACATGCACCACCTTTATTTATCCCTGTTTTCTGCTATAAACATTAGGCCTCTACATGAAGGGTCTATTAACACGACCACGCATTAAATTCAGCAAACAGTGCTCTACTTCTCCAGCACACTATCCATTTGATGTCTAATGTTCAAATGAATCCTGCCTTGATGTCACCCACAAACAGACAGACGAACACTTCAAAACATTATCAAGAGTGAAAGGGTTGGCGTGCTGTGTGTACTGTATTTCATAGTCTTCATGTTTTTTTAAAGAAATCTAGCTCTGAGCACAAAGAACCACAGAGAGAGAGCAGACCCACATCATCAAAGACTTTCTAATCTGATCCAGGAGCAGACTTGAAACAGACTGCTTTCTGTTACACCATACATCACTAGATACTTTGATATGACAAAGATTACATGAAACCATTAAGTGGGTAACGCACACACACATTCTGATGGGTTTAGTGAACCCAGCTACCTCCTTACTAGTAATAACATGCATGCCATTTGGCTTGCATTGCCTATAAAGAGCCTTGACATCCAGAAGATATGCCTTCTAGGACTATGACTGACTGTGACTCTAGCTGGCCTAATGTTTAGAAGGAGAAGAGCCTGACCACTGAGCCACATCAAAACAAGGGTCCCAGATCAAAGGTCAGAGTTGACACGGAGAACACAAATGTCCCCAGGACATTCTGGGTCCATGTGGATGGGACCCTCATTGACACAATATTACCATTAGGAAGTGGCCTTTGTTAGTGCATCAGTGAGTTTATACAATGAAGACAAGATAATGGTGTGGTAAACTCATGGCCAAACTTGGAAGCCATGTGTTTCTCTTTCAGGTATAAGGAGACACACTGTAATATCATCAATAACACTTTTAGATTAACTGTAAAGTCCAAAATTTCACAAAGGTCAGTTAGGAGTATTGGCTGTGCTCCCTATAGAAAAACCTAAAGCACATTAAGAATTATATTAGGTAGGCAGTGGCACCCTCTAGTGGTAAAGACAGATAACACTTTGAGGTGTGCCATTTTGTTGCTGCTAACTATATTAAAATCAGATTGCTATGGACATTTTGAAATAAGAAAGTGTTAATGAGTGAGTATAAAGACGGCACTGTTGTTTAATAATCATAAATGGCCTTCCTTCCATCCTTGTATTGCAGTTTTATGGTTTCTGTATTAGTATTTCAGTTCATTTAGAATGTGCACGACAAATACATTCTGCAAACTGGAATACGTGGTCATGCATAATGGTTGTGATTGACACAGTGGCTGAGTTCAGGCTCAGTGTCTTTCCCACTTTAGGTGTAAACGGGCTCTTGTGAAGCTTCCGAGGCAGAATGTCTGGAGGTTACATGGGATTCATACAACCTGTTATATTGGTTCATCCCAACAGATGGAGTGTGTAAAGTGTGTGAACTCTACCGCACATGTTCTCAGGCCTACTCACAATTACGCAACACCATAGTGGGGGAGCAATCTTGCAATGCAGCAAGACCAGGCAAGCCTGACATCTACAGTATCCACTGGTGCAATGGAAAACTACTGTGGGTCATTCCCTTTGGGACACAGCCTGGTGTATAATAGTCACAACTATTAGAAGCTAAATGCCTAATGAAACCATAACTCGTATTGTAAAACGGACGGAAACATTTGGGACCACAGCCTAATCAGGTGTTCCACTTCAACACCTGATTAGAACTGTAGCCTTATAGAAAAGTGTAACGGCAATACATCTGCATGTACCGTACTCTCTGGCAACTAATGCCGCATTTTCCATTGAAGGCAAGGACATTGCAGGTGCTCATTACAATGGCACTGTTAGCTTGGCAGCACACCTGCTCCTCAACGAATATGCACACACAAAACACACAAATCAGGAGACGAAATGTGTACTATTTGTGTCTCATAAAACACCTAGCCTAACCTAGCCACCCTAGAGGTGTTGAAAGGCAACGTGATATGGGTATGAGAGAGGGGGGGAGAATGATAGGATAGGACAGATGGGAAGAGAGCCCGCAGTAGGAGGTATGAAGGGGAGATAGATGGGGTGAGGGAGAAGGGCAGAGTGAGTGCTGTTATCACCCTTCTCTCACACTTCTAATTAGATATTGTCCAACGGCCGTGATTGCTGCGTTTCACAGTTTGAACCCCGCTGACCCCACTCTAATAGATTGCGCAACCGCACTTATGGTGGCTTTGAGTGTAACTGCTGCGTATGTGCCCACATGCTCTTACCCAGATGACTTTCTCACATTGTTTGTTTGAGTGCGTGCGTAGGTGATACTCACATCCTTTTGTGAAGTGAGAGGTGGTACTTCGGTTTTATTTCTGCTTGTGGTTCGTTTGGTGCATATCGTGTGTGTGTGCGCTGACAGATTGGTTGGCTAGACCACGCCTTTCCAGCGTACACTCCCTGCAGTGGTCTCAAGTCACTGAATCTCTCAGCTTTATACATGTACAATATGTACAGCGTGTGAGCCTTTGTCTGCTGGGCTGCGGGTAATATTTCAAGTCTGTCTGTCTGTCCATCACATACATCTGTTCGCTGTTTAATATTTTTGTATTTGTGAATCTGTATACAGTACAACCTGTCCTATGAAGAAACCATTAGTCAAATCAAGTGTATGTATATAGCCCTTAATCACATTACAGTTTCAATGGGCTTTACAAGTCCACATTTCACATGGAAACAAACAACACCCCGATAACCTGCCCCTTTCCTGGGGAAGGATAAATCTATGTCAAAACCAGGTGGTGTGTCTACAATAGGCCTGTCTCATGAAGGCTTTGGTAATCTAATGACCCCCCTCTGAAAGGAAACAGAGATGAGGGCTGGAATTACAGACACTCACTCTCTCAAAGACACGAGTGACAGACAGTACTGGCTTTCTTTCACTGACAGACAGCAGTATATTATCAACACTCAACAGGAGTGTTAACTACTCACAAAATCATGTCTGTATTTTCTTGTCTCATACTTGTCAGGAAAGGCTACTTCTAGGCTAATACTTCACTGTGCTATTGTAGATGAGTGCCAAATAGAAAGGGTACTAACTATACTAATTTATATGTAAAGCATATTTGATGAATACAAATCAAATTAATTTTCTATCTAAATGTTATATTTCATACAAGTATATTACTACTACTAATAGCTTGCAAACACTGTAGTTTCCCGATGACAGTTTAAGCTTATCTGATAAGCCTGTTCGTAGAGCAGGTAACCATGGTGACAAAGACAGGAGCTCAGCAGTGGCCTGGTATTCTAGAACTCCCTGTTCTGAACTAGGACCAGTAATAATTGATGCATCTGTAAGTGACCACTATATTAACCTGACAGGCCTTTAATATAATGTACAGTGTGTGTGTGTGTGTGTATGTACGCAAGCGTTCTTGTATGTCCACATCTGTCATGTCTATGCGTAGGCCTGTATATATGTGTGTGTGAAAGTGCATGTGCCTATTGTGCGTTTGTGTGCACCAATGAGCCGCACCACATCAGTCGAGTGGAGGTGAGTCATTGTGCTGGCTAGTCTGTCTGCACAGTGTACACGCACTGCAGCACAAAGAGAGAGAGAGAGAGAGAGAGAGAGAGAGAGAGAGAGAGAGAGAGAGAGAGACAGATGTAGAGAAATAAAGAAGGAACAATCTAGTATGGCTAAAATAAAATCCAGAGAGATTCTTGAAGCAGACACAGGCTCATAAGCCATTATGGTCATGACTCATTCTGGACAAAGCTTGTTGATATCTGAACGCGATCGCAACAATAACACCTCTCCTTCCAATACCATAGGGTGGTCTCTCGGAAGCTTCGCCCCAAACACAAAGCATTGCCATGGCTAGGATATTGTTGTGTGGTGCAGTAAGCACCACTTTGTTTGTGTTTCCACTTACAGTCGCTGATTATACCTTTAATACCCTCCCCCAATGTAGCGTGACAAAAACTAGCTTTTAGTATAATATGAGCAAACTGGTAGAAACTGGTAGAACATTCAAGCCACCTGATTCATTCACAATTTGGATTATGCTTTGTTCTGTCAAGCTACGATCGTCATGTGCCCAGTGTGATAAAAGGAACTGTCAAGGTAATGCTAAAAGAAAAACTAGATGTGACATGCCCAGTGATAATGCGTTTGACATGGGACCCAGGAGTAGCAAGCTATTTGACACACACAGGGTTCACACAGCATGCACAAAAAGAGAAGTGTAAATATGTCTTAAAAAAATGGAACTGCAACCAGCGTCAGGTTTGGAGCAGGCACACTACGACCTCACACAGCCAGTTAAAACCCTAGACTCGCCACTTCCTCCAGCTAGAAGAAGTAGATCGCATTGGCCTGCAATGACGTGTCCTCCTCACCGCTCGCATCAACAACACCTGGGTCTAAATGAAAAGTAAATAGGAGCACAGAATTACATTTTTCTTATCAGTATTGGGTTCTGCCAATGCTCACGTTAGGCTAGTGTAAATTGTTTGACACCCAGTTCCCATTAAAGTTAAAAGTAAGATGCGGCATGCACATTATGCACTTCACCCCTTTCCAGACTATTTTGTTCCTTAGAAAAACAATGCTAAAGCTGTAAAACTAATACCGACAGACACTGCTGCTGGAAACACCACAATGGCTTTAAATTAGTGATGCACAATCTGTTTTTTTTCTGGCCGATACGATTGCAGATTTTCAGTCTGCAAAATCAGTGCATACTGATCTCATACTTTTTAGCTTCTGTATTGTGCATTGTCACTCGCGTGCTGTGATTCTTGAGTTGCAGGCTGCCACAGTTCACACTTCACAGATTAACCCATAGATGCGACGTAGAAGCATAAATTGGCCTTTAGTATTAGCCTAGCTACTGGTATCTGCTTGTGTCCAACGCGGAGGAGCCTTTGACTTAGTAGGCTATCTGCTCTACTAAGCTACGCTTCAAAAGTCCACTCCGAGTCAACATCTGGGAGCAGGGTTAGTGGCCCACATCTGGAAGCTTTCTCCGCTGTGAGCGGTGTCGCTGCTCCTTAGCCTCTGAATGCATTGAATCCAACTGCTCCCGACTCCACTTTGCAGCATTAACACCGTTTTAAGGCAGGGAGAGACTGACAGTAAATAAGTAAAAAAGTACTATTTAAAAAAATATTTAAAAATAAAGTAATATGTTTAACCGACTACTAGTATTTCTGCTGTCAACTAGCAAGGGTAACAACGTTCAATATACTAAGTAAAAGGTGCATAGGTAAAGGTGCAAAATAATATACTTTGTTATTGATAACATTGTTTTTGTGATTATTAGGAGTAGAAATTGTGATCAAATGTCAAATAATTGCATTTTGTCCCCCATTTTTTTCAGTACAGTAGCCAGTTATCGCAGTCATATACGGTGCCATCTCTTGGCCATAGTTGGTGTGCAGTAGACAAAATATAAGACTTTGTAATTTTGGAATAGTCGCAGGACCAGCCAGACAGCTAAATAAAGAATGACTTACTGTATAGTCCAAAAAATACAGTATGGTACTTAACTGTTTTATAATGAACAAACACGAACGTGGTTGGGGTGATTAAAAACTCTATTACTTTTTCTTATAGAAAAGGTGGTTAGAAACAGATGTCCTTATTTGTGAAGAGGTACCTCCTAAATACTAAAAGGATGTACGACTTTGCAGGTCTTTTGAAACTTAGCATTTGTGGAAGTTCGACAGCAGTTCATATTTTGCTTTTAGAAGAAATGCTAAAGAACATGCAGGCAAACTGGGTGTGATTATTATTGACTATGTGTGATTATTGCATTATACTATTTTTGTGCCTTAAACTGTGTTTCAGACACATCTGTAAAAATAATATGATCACCTGATGCCTGCTTCTGGCAACGTGCATTTTGTTTTCAAAGATGGTATGCTAAATGCTCTTTGGTAACTTTCTGTCTGTGATAGCTAATGAGTAAATTAATTTAAAAGCATTTTGATCACACTGACAAAAGGGAATTTTCTACCTAAGACTTTCTGTACATCTAACTTAGAATGTGTGCGTGTGTGAGTATCTATTTATGTTTACGACCTTGGGATGTCACTCACAATGTCACTCACTACTACAGTGGGTTAAACTAACTGCCATTTTCTTCTTTTCATTCTCCCTCAGTCAAATATTTACTCATTATATTAACCTCTCCTGATGTACTAATGAGCAGTTAAGTGAGTGCCAGTACTGGAGTAACAATTTAGATAATTGTACTGTTATTGACAGATTTAAAGCCATCAAAACGGAACTGTCAAAGTGTTTGCTGTCATTTCTCATTAAAGTACAACAGTTAGATTTTCAAACCTTTAAATATACAAATATACAGCATCTCTACACTGTCACCCTCATTGCAAATGCCAGGGTCTAATTTGAAACACCCCTATGTCCGCTGACAATTTAACAAAAGCATGGATGCAAAAAAATGAAATAGAAATGTGTGTCAAATTGTAATGCAAGTGGGAAGTATTGGAGAAATACAACAGTATGTTTGAACCTGAGTCTGACTCTGAAGAAAATACACAACTTTTACAATCTGAGACTTGTTGATCTGAATGGAAAGTTTAGTTATCTTGACATTACTAATGCTACAACTTTGCACTAGCACCATTTGTAACATGCACACATGTAAGTAATTGTAAGAAATATATTGTAAAAAAAAAAAAATGTATTGGATTAGTCTGGATCAACATGAATAGTTTATAAATGCTATTGAACAGATGTCCTACTTACAGTACTAGATAAACTGTATGAGCACAGCATGGGACCACTTCCCAATAGTTTTGTACTATAATGTTCATTTATATACAGTAGCCTATGGAAATTGGCAATCTTACACACAAATATTTACATTTTCCAAGCTCTTACATTGTGATAGATGTCTGTAATACTGTAACACATGGGGACAGATTTAGCCAACCACACAGCTAGTACAAAAACTCAGTAATAAACTACATCTGTAAATTTGCTGTTTTTTCAGACAATCCTCAATCATTTAGACTTACATGTTGACTAAAGCTTGCTGCTGTCATTCTGGGACTCCCGGGACACATGGTTAGAACTGCATCATGCATCAAAATCAGCACATGATGAAGATGTGGAAGTCGTTGCTAAAATGTGCACTACAGTACATACAGTACAGTAAATTAATCCCTTCAATGCAGTCATGCAAATCAATGGGATTTTTGTAGATGAAATCAAGCAATTTCATTTAAGGTGTCAAATTGCTCTTGATTACATCCTAAAATGGAACAATTTGCCATGCTTTAATTAATCATTTTAGATTGTCGTCACACCAGGAAGCTAATTTCTTTCCAGCAAACTAAATGTACCAGCTTCAAGAACGTGCTCCATGTTGGCTCACGATGAGTGCAAAACTAAATTGACATTGTAAATCTCTAGTGTGGTCCATGCGGTGAGTGCTCCTTTCACAGCCCAACGTAAGTTGATACTGAATGCAATGTCTTTCGTTATCATCTATAAAGCTTTAGGCCTATTTGTTTAAGTCCAGACATAGAACAAAACAGGAATATGTATGTTTCTATGTAGTGTACATGAATCAGTGTGACATCTGATCATTCACCAAGAAACTCAAGCAACATCTGTCAAAAGCTCTGTATAATAATCTACAGCAAGAGGGAAGTGGTGGTGGGTCATATATGCTACATGACCATAATACATATATTGTAGGGAAACTGCGTGCCACCAAAGAATGAGACCAATAAATCAATCTCTTGTCCTGGCTTTGATTTCAACAAATAGCCTTGTCCTTTGTGGCTGTCCACTTGTCTTATACCTGAATGTGCTTTGGTGAACACACACACAAGCACACAATCACACACACACACGTGAACAGACTGTTACGCACGGATCTCCGGGACAACATCCTGAATAAGTTATGTCTGTAGTCAGGCCAACTGGTGTGGAACTCGTTCTCAACACTGGCCAGCTCTCACAGCGCAGAAAACTATCAATTGAAATGTCATTGAATGTAATCTTGTGTGCTAATAATTAATGTATAAGAGATATAGAAGTTACCATTCTACCAAAGAGCTCAGTGATGCTCTGCATTTTATCTCTTAGTAGCCTTATGCTAGCCTAGCATAAAGGCTGAGGTATTTCAGCTCATGCCCCAGCCCTGAAAGAATCTTTGAGTTAAGAAGACAATGTTCTCAATGTATTTAATTTGTAAAGAGACATAATGTGCTCAATGTAGACAAAAGGCACTCCATTTTCCGAGCACAATGACCTTATTCGACCCTTGGTCCTGAGGCCTCAAATAGCCTTTCAAGGCTGACTGAATACCATGTAACATGCATTAACATTGTATAGTCAGTGTAATATAGAGGGGGCACATGCAGCCTGGGCCACACTCTGAGTTACCATCACAATATGACTTTCTGATCAATAATACTCAGCAGTGCTTCCTCTTTAACCTTCTGCCCCGCAATACCTCACCTCTTCATCAATACACACCTTTCCAGCAGTGACGCCTGTGGAGCTAGCACAACGCCTTTCTCCTCACACCCACGCCTTTCCCATCCTATCTGAATTCTGTCTCAGTGGCAACCAAGCCTACAGAGTGTATGGCACAAGGGAGAAACAGGAGCCATGGTAATGCGAGCTCAAGTCATTATCCTGTAACAGGATACACAGCCGGGCGTCCATCTGCAACCCCCCCCCCCCATCCCTCTCTATCTCTTTACACCTGCAGGCCAGTTACTCCCTCCCCCTCTCTCTCAGCTGAGGCCCCCAATCCTGTCACATGTCTGAAGGTGAACCACAGCGGTCGCTTTACCATCCTTGAAAATACTGTATCTCTCAGCATCCACCTTGCACAGCAGAACCACGTGACAGACATAATTTGAAAGAGATCGAAGGGGGAGGGAGATGAGTATAACATTTTTTTTCTCTCAGACATTATGCAGACATTACAGTATATTGTCTTTCTCATCCCTTAAGTATGCCTGCATGCTCTTGCTCAATTCACTTGCTGGCGTAGCCTCTAGCCCAGTTTCATTTACGTGGCTCGTAGGGCCAGCCTATCACAGCTCGCTACAGGGAATTTCCACAGCAGAGGCCCCGCCCTCTGTTTGACGCTGTAGGCACGTTGAACGCTATGCCCCTTGCGGATTTAGAAACGTTCAGCTGGCAGTGTCAAGACATCGCATGCCGAAAATCACCATCAGATAATGAGGTGGAAACAGAATAATATAGTCAGGGTGAAAATGAAAATAAATGAAACATCCGATAATATTCTTTAATAAAAATCCCTGGCAGCATCTCATTGCGCCCTTTCAAATGTCCTCACACGCTGTAACATACCGTATCCACAGAGGCACTAAGTGCGTAGGCATTTTTTCCCACTCCCGTCCATTTTGACGCAGTGCCTACAGATGCTGCTTATTTGCCTTTCTCGTTTAGTTTAATAATCTGTCGTCGAACACAGAGTTAACCTCCCCCACTATCTCTCTCTGTCTCTTCGACCTATCCCATGATTGATAATATCAAATGAACGCATCGAAAATGTAGTTACCCTGCGATCAAATGTCCCTGCAATAATACCGGAATCGACACCCCATCCCAATTCACACTTCCATATATATATCTACCAGCGCTTCCCTTGGAATCTGCAGTCATTATAATGGATTAGTTCATACAGGTAAAGATTTAAAACTACAACTCCCTCCGCAGGATGATGATGGAGCACAAACTGCGCAATCGTCGCAGTATCCTCGTCAACAGTAAGACCTCTGCTGACATTTATATGCAGGAGTTAGCCCATTGTGTTTTAGTCTACCGTACGTAATTGTGTGTGATGTAGGCTATAATATGCTTTATAATGTGTAGTATTACAGTATTACAGCAACATTCAGATGTGCGCCATTACGCAGTAGGCTGTAAAATATGTCTCTCTCCTGGGTTCTTGATGACGTAGCCAATACTATCTTATCTTTCATTTGTTGAGAGCGGGACAATGATTGTGCGTTCACGGTAGGCGATTAAGTCTCGGTTATGTCTCAAATTTATAGAGAAATAAGACGGTGGAGCGCTTATTCGCAGTAACCGCATTACGACGCATGGGTCATCGAGGCTGTGGAGCTCAAACAACTCTCCTATTATGTCCGCTGCTATAGAAACGTTGTGTGCTCGAATTCACCCATGACAGAGATGCACGGATAGAGGATTCCATGATAGCGTTTTATGAAGGCGTGGGGAAAGGAGTGGGAAGGGGAGGGGTGCAAGTTAAGGGTTCTCTAGCCTAGGCCTATATGCATAATGGATGAGGATGAGGGAAATCTTAAATATGCGTATTGTAACATTAAACATCCATAAAGCCAGTTTTGATACAATATGTTCATCAATTAATTATGATATTATTATCACACGTGCACAACATGAGGTTGGTCTCCCTCTCACATACGCACGATAGCTGTATGAATTAACCGACCGTTAGGCCTACTGTACCATGGATGGCAAGGTTATTGTTAACGTAGCAACACAGACCGTGCCAATAGTGTACCGCCATTAACTGTGCCTATTATTAATACCCAACTCCACAAAAACATAGTCTACAGTCTACTTTGAACATAGTAAGAGACATTATTCCAGTAAGTAGCCTACGGTAGGCTATTCAGACAGTCAGACTACATCTCACAGCCTATTTGATAGCCTACACATACTGATAGGCCTAGTATAGTAGAACAGTAGAAAATATGGGCCTATTAATACGCTATAAAACATATGTCACTGCTGTCAAAGCGCAGCAGCCATCCTAAAATGTAAATGCCCAGGTTCGATGCAACTACGACACGAACTAGCCTTGAGTAGGCTACCGTACCGGTAACGGTACTAGTCACAATAATCTGTCGCAGTCTGAGACTACCGTATCTGAGATATAGGGTATAACCACATTCCGCATTAGTCTCACAGTCATTCATTCTGCCGTTTGGGAAGTGACAGCTCATATTCGCAACCCCACGGCGTTATCATGGCACTGTACACGGTACCGTACAGGTCAGTTCTCCCAAGGCCACTTCAGGTGCGTCAGAAGGCGTTAACAAAGTTAGAAAAGCCGGTCTTACCCCCATGTTGGCGCAGTCACTCTTCTCTCGGTGATGCCAAGCTTGAGAGGTGTCAGCCCCTCGGATATGATGATACCGAAATGCCTCTTTGTCAAAAAACGTTGACAAAAGAGATTATGGTGAGGGGTTTGTGCGGGTTGCCGAAAACCAAAAAAGGAAATATAACAGTTAAGATAACGACATTCGCTTAAATTACGTGGGACTAAACAGATGGGTTTGTTGAATGAAAATAAACGGAATGTTTGCCAAAACAGTGAACTACGGGGCTACAATCGTTTCCGCTAAAAAATGAGACGGTTTATTCAAATTAAATGTTGCAGTCTCAAGCGGAGCATCACGCAAGGATGCGGGTCCTTCTTTAGCTCTCTGATACTCGCGACGAAAGACCGGCAAAGAAGCCGCGCAGCTATCTTCTGATGATTTTCTCCTTCCGCCCTGTGCCGGCTGCCGCAGTACTGCCCTCCTCTAGTAACACCAGTCCGCCAATAGAAAAGGAGCCTGTGAGTGCGAGAGTGCGCCGCGCCGCCTAGTTGAAGCAAAACTGAAGGCCAATTACACCCGTCCAATGACGGCTCTTTTGACCAATAACAAATAGGAGCGACACATCAGTGACGGGCAATCCGACCAATCCCGTATAGTTAATCCCTTCATCGGGCCAATAGAAGCCCAATTGTGCCCCTCCTGCTTTACTGCAGAATTCCAAATCTTACATCCTTGCATCTAGCAGCGTCGTGAGCTTCTATGCTGAATTTTGTAATGGACGCACAAGGTTAGACTCTAGCTGTCGTGGTTGTGTTGTTTTTAATTTTTTATAATACATGTGGCATATGTAATATAAAATAGTGGTCTTGTGTGCACTTTGCATGTAATGAGTCCTTGTTCACGTTGGCTATGTTACTGTGTGCACCTCCATATCACTCTGATGCTAGGCCTTGACACAGACAGCAGATAGGAATGCTGTGTTTGTGTGTGTTTGGTGGTGGGGGGAGGGAAGGGGGGTGCAGCACACTTGAGATGTGAGATAATAGCCTATGTAAAATAGGCAGACAGGGAGTGGTGATAGCGGTGTTGTGTACATCTCCCGTGCCACCTAAGGTGGAAAAGCCACATATGGACCTGAGAATCAGTCATTGCTGCAGACCACTAGCCTGGTGTAACCACACCAAAGATCATTTTGTGAATAGGGTCTAGAGACGCTGGGGATTGTTTGCAGTCATTGCCTCCTACTGGGCGTAAACTTGTTTTGGTTAATTGGGAAGTTATAGAACAGCCTTTAACCAATCGGCATTGCTCCAGCTGTTCGTATTACTTCATCTAGTGTGAAAGAGATCATTCGAACTCCCACGTACAGAACGGTCACTCTACAAGACTCTGGCCTGCGTCGCCAGAGCGTATGAGGTGTCAAAGAGTGAGGATTAAGCACTGTCACACTAGCTCTATACCACCATTTAGGAACACACGCTTGACTTCAGCGTTGTCACACTCAGCCACCCTGATTGGTCCACGAGCTGTGTGAACAAACTCACAAGTGAACAGGGATTCCAGACTATAATCTCAGTGAACATTTAACTGAGAGCAATGATAGGGTGGAGCCAGGCTAACAGACCACAACTTTTTGAGTAAAATGTTGATATGAAACTTTGCATGTTTCAGCACCATGGATAGGATACCTTAGCGTCGCCTATTGCTGCCAACTAAAATTAAGAATTTGAACTATTCTGAACTATTACTATTACTATTTTGTAGCAGTCTTACAAACAACATATTTTATTTATATATTCAAAATATAGGCTAATTCTGAATAAAACATGGGATATGTGACAACGGTCCCTTTTCACAGACATGTAAAGACTAGTCCAGATCCTAACTCACTTCGTAGGGTCTTATTCGCTCCATTGGTGATTGTTGGTGTAGACCTTGGGTGAACTTGACAGCCATTAACCAATCGGTGTTACAACTGTTTGTATCCCTTCATCTAGCTCCATTTAGAAACACAAGCTTGACTTCAATGCCATTGCACTTATACAGCCCCACTGACTTCTGATTGGTCCACCCTTCAGACTGGTCGAGCAACGGTAAAGTGAACAGAATGTACAGACTATAATCTCAGTGAAAATGTATTTGAGAGCAGTAGTCGGACCAGGCAGCTTCATCATAAAACAATAATAGTTAGTATTGTCAATGTTTGCTAATCAGAATGCATGAATCAAACATACACATTAATCTTATTAGCTACTCTATTATAACAAAATACAAATGTAAAAATCTCCGTATTGTGCTTTACTGAAGAAAATTGTCTTCATCCGATAAGGGCAACATCCAGAATATTGGATGCGTTTAAACTGATTTAGACAAAGGTGTCAGAAAGAGAGAAAAAATTGGGGAAGTTGTCAATGGAAGGCATACGCAATGACGTTGAACAACACATGGAAGTACAAAGATTGGTAATATATGTGTTGTGACATTGCAGGGATTGACAGACAGAAGCTATAAGCTAAGACAGAATGAGAGAGAGAGAGAGAGAGAGAGGCAGCTGGCCTACATGCATAGAAAGTTGTCGCAGACCTTTCGTCCTGCACACTGCACTGTGGTGAGGACAAACACACATACACACACAAGAACACAGCTGTGGAAGCGAACGCTGAGCATCGTGCTTGCTGTCCATGTGGGAGATAGTTACCATACTCCACTGCCTCTGGGGCTGATGGTTGACCACATGCAACAGGGCATGGCAGTATGTTCAGCGCATGCACACAGAGAGTCAACTACAACGGTCTTCAGCTGCGTCATTAACGTGCAGCTGTTGTTCAACATTGGGCTCTGATAGCTTACAGTATGTATTGTATTAATTCCTGTATTTGCATTTTATTTTTTAATTGTTTTACAGTGTTATTAATAAAGACCTTTGAAATAATATTAGGCTATAGACATTTACATTATTATATGTATTGCTACAGTGGGGCTACATTTATCATATAATAACATACTGTAAGTATTGTCTATATTTGTTGTCTCATGGTTGTTTAATAATTTGTCTAACAAATGTACAGTATGTTTTATTAGGTGGAATTTGATCTTGATGCAATTAGGATTCTATATCTCAGCTGCTATTACAGTTAAGCAATCCCATTCAAACCAAAATGGCCGCCAGCAGTATCCTTCCTTAACCTCTAACATGCCTCCATGTTTTTCACTCCTTCCACCATTCACTGCTCCCCCCCATCCCTGTCCTTAGCCTCCTTGCAGTGGAAGATGTAAGGGGAGGAAAAAATACCAGTTTCCATCTCCATGGCAACAGCAGTCAGGTGACCTTGCCTCTAACTGCTGAGTCAGAATCGGAGGGCTGTTAAGAAGAGGATGTGAGCAGGACATAGAGGGAACGATTGAGAGACAGAAAGAAATGAAATGTCGCAAGTTGATCATGGCATATGTCTGTATGGGTTTGCCCTGCTTTTTACAATGGACATGTATGCCTGTGTATGTGTGAGTGCATGTACAGATGTTTGAAGGTGATTTGAGCTAATCTGGTTTTATTATTATTATCATAGAGAAGAAGAGAAATCTGGACAGCAACAATCTAATCAGTCGAGGTTTAGATCATGAGGTGGATGTAGTTACTCTTAGATCTGTAGTTCTTAAATATTTTTATTTACAAGCCCCCAAAAAAGTGCTTTTTTCTAAGGTACTTATGTTGATACCATCATTAATTGTTATATATTATTTTTTGTATAACTACAAAACATTGATGTATTGTCTTAACCCTAGGGACCCTACAGTCCCTTGGGACAGAAATAAACACATGGGATTATCGATCAGTTTCCATTAAAAAACATGGTGGAGGACTTAAATGATGAGTAGTGTAAACTAATGTATGGGCGTTTGGGCTTTTCTTGAGGCTACAGTAGTCTTGGCCTCTTCCGTCCATTAGCACTATGCTAAGCAATTGTGCTGAACGTCTGATACATACGCACACTCGTAAGCTCCACAGCACACTCCGGAAGGGAGGACGTTAATTTCCATTGGCTGTTAGCATTTCACTCACAAGTCTATCTGTAATTCCAGTGTGACACTAGTGCAGTGCTTTATTTACACATTTATGTTCAATTTATTTAAGCAGTAACTATAGCCTGCTTATTTAACCAAGACCTGCCAACAGCCAGAGTCGTGTCATTACATTTCCCAACAAATTCCTCAGTGTAAGTTTAATGTCCGACTTGGTCATTGAGTTACGTAGTAGGTCAACGTGCATGTCAATCAAAATGCCTCTCCTGTCAAGTAGGCGGATCTTGATGCAGTTAGCCAGTGCTGTGTCCGAGACTTTAGACAAGTAGGCTGATTCTGTTAGACTATTCTTTACGTGGACAAAAAGGAAATCCTTGTTAAAAATGATTTATCACTGGACTGACTAGAAGAAAGAAAATATGGAAGACAAAGTGAGGGTTGACAGAGTGAATAGTGAAGTTTCAGTTACAGTATAGTCAAGGGTCAACTATCCAATTAACATAATCGAGTGTTGCAGGCACAGACGGGTATGCACACAGAATATTGATACATATGTGACTCCCAGCTTCTCACTATCCAAATTCATTTTAGCAGTGGAAGGTTACTTAACGCTCCAACCCCTTTGTTCCATCTGCTCTTTATAGATTCCCTAGCATGGTTCTTGTCTCCCTCCCTTGCCCTCCCCCTCCCCCCTCCCCCCTCCCCCAGTACCTCTGCTTCCAGCGAAGCCACTGCAGCAAAAATCTGCTATATCTTCAACAGCACTGTTATATCTTCTCCACTGCTAACAGGGCTAAATCATGGCTGTCTGGGGCTAAGGGTTATAAAGTGTTATTGAGAAACACTACAACATCTAAAAAATGAATAATACATTTTGTAATATATATAGCACGTATTCTGTAGCACGTGTTTCTAATGTTTTGTGCATTTGGCATTCAGGAAGTAGGACACATTCTAGACCAACATCGTTTGCACCTGGATCAGCATCTTTCATCATTCCTAGAACATTCACATGAATACAGTTATGTTCAGAATTATGTAAATGTAATGCAGTGTAATGCAGCATCACATGGTTAATATCAATAAAGCAAGGTACTGTATATTACAGCCATACTGTAGGCCGAGGTGCTGTAACACAGAACACCTGTGAATATGATTTTCACTACTTATATTATATAGTGATGATGCCAAATACTATGAGAAACATTTATAAAACTAACGGGTTCAATGCTTTTGTATGTGCATCAACCAGAATGTTGTAACTACTAAGTTACAACTTGTAAGTACTCATGTTGTAATGCTAGTACTCATGTTGTAATGCTAGCACTCATGTTGTAATGCTAGTACTCATAATGCTAGTACTCATGTTGTAATGCTAGCACTCATGTTGTAATGCTAGTACTCATAATGCTAGTACTCATGTTGTAATGCTAGCACTCATGTTGTAATGCTAGTACTCATGTTGTAATGCTAGTACTCATAATGCTAGCGCTCATGTTGTAATGCTAGTACCTCATGTGGTAAGGATTTTTTATGTTATATTTGTATTTTATTTATTTTTAAACTGTATGTTATGCTTTGTTCATATTGTCATCAGATAGGCCCATGCATATAGATGAGATTTTGGTACCAAAAAGGCGCATGTACATTTTTGTACACATTTTTTTTAAACATTTTTGTTTTGGCCCTCCTGTAAAGTTACGCCCCTCTGGTTCTCACCCCTCCAATTGGACAATTGTAATTGGACATTTTGGACATTTATTAGGGTAATATTCGCTCTTGCATTATCAATAGATTAGAAGATGCGCTTTTGGGTTAATGGACTCTACAAAGCCCCATCCTGCAAACCATTCAGTTTTAATAACATTTCAGAATGCTACTCGCTTATATAGTTCGTAAACAGTGGAGATGTTGAGAGCAACTATTAATACAGTACATGTACATGTGTCAATGTAATACACACTAACATACAGTATCATCTGTTATATGTAGATCATGAGCAGCACCTCAGAGCTAGGGACCCTTTTAAAAGAGCCATAGAATACACAGCTGATAATACATATAATATGTGTGTTAATAATGATGATGTTTGATTAGCATTCACTTTGCTACATCCTAGTATGCAGTACACTGGCCCACAACGCTCTGTGCCTTATTGTCGTTGACATACAGTATACTGAATTATATGTCCCGTCACTCTGATATAGAGGGTGTGGTAAGAACTGAAAGCTATGGTCTTCAGAGACAGAGACAGGCATGCTATCGCTCTGTAACAAGCATGTACTGTATGTTATCTTTCTCCAAAATGCCTGTCAGAGAGTGGGATAACAAATGTTTTACATGTACACATAGTAGATTACCATGCACACATATTAAAGCTTTCAGTCATGTAAATGTATAACCTGACATGCCAGAGGAATTGTTGTCACGGCTATATTCAACTGAAGCTCGCGAGATCAGGACGGTCTCGCGAGGTTAATGAATATACACCTTCACACAACAATTTTCTGTATAAAGAGCCGATTGTTGCCCAATTTGCTCAGCTGTAATTCATTTTTCCTGACTATCTGCGTGCTGTAGTGGCTTTGAAGTTTTTCAGGTCTGCTGAACTTGTAGTGTGTCAAGACTCCCTTAGTGTGAAGGAGAGGGTTTGCCTGGTGAGAAATGGCTGTGCATACTGAAGCATGTCTCATGTGGTTTGTAGTGTGCATGAGAGATGCCGGATTTGCATCGATCAAACCGTGTGGACTGTCATCTCAAATTCAAAAATGTAAAAAAATTTGGTTCTGTGGCATATATGTAATTTCTATGTAGTGTGTGTGTGCGTGTGCGCGTCTTAAAATGTTGTGTATATGCTTACTAATTAATTTCCACCCTGCCGCTACATGCGTTTGTCCAGTACAGTCTCTGGACTGTTGGGAGTGACAGTGTCGTATAGCAGAACTGGAGACAGGCCATGCGCTCAGCAGGGCGCCGGCACTTTAAGAGCAATCAGCCAATGAGGGAGCAGCTGCCGTGAGCATGCTGTCCTTGATGATGACCTTGCGGGCGGAACAGACAGATCATATAGGAGGAAGCAAGGGGCTCATATAGATGGGAAGAAGAGGCGTGAAGAGACTCGAGAGATGGCGTACAGGGAAACGTGACAGGAAACGCAGGGATGATAGGAGCAATGTGAGAAGTGGAATAAAAAGCAGATGAATGATATTTAAAAAACAAACCTTGAAAACAGACAGGCATACAGTCAGAAAGACAGACAGAGTGATGATTAATAAGCACACTAAGAGGATTCAAAGTTCAACTACGCAGTTCAGCCCCTCTCCCCGCATCCCTGCAGACGTCATGCTGTATATAGATTACACTGTCAGCACGCCACCATCTCGCGGTAAATGTGAGGAGAGAAACGGGAATAGGTGCAAGACATACAGTAAGTGTGTGTGTGTGTGTGTTGGCGTGCGCTATACTCTTAGTATTCTCTAAATTAAAACACAGCAATTACCTCAGATGTCAAATTACACAATCTTGAGTACAATATTCAGTTGTATTTTTATGCTGAGTAAAGGCTACATATTTTTCAATGAATCAGTATTCATACTTTTTTTCTCAGCAACGATCACGTTAAACACACGTGCAGAGATGAGTAAGCCGGTGTATACTTTTCTAAGTCTGCTCATTATACAGCTATGGTAGCTGTAAGCAGTGCAGTCTAACGTCAGGCCGCATTCTGTTCTGTGTGTATGTGCGTGTGTGTGTGTGTGTGTGAGAGAGAGAGAGGTCATGTGTGTATGTGCACATGTGTGTATGGCTTTGTGCATTAGAATATAGTGTAGCCGTGTGTGCGCGACTGCGCTTGTGTGTGTGTGCTTCTTGGCTGCGGGCCTCTCACTGTGCCCAATGAGTCAGTATGATGGAGTGTCTGCTGTTACACCCGCACACCATTAATGTAGCTTGCAACAATTCTGGGTATTGCTGAAGCCAGATGTATCTCATGCTTAGACACAAAAGCACAGACTCACTGCACTGTTCCACTGCACCACTTAATAGAGAGACACACACATCCCTATACTCGAGCACACACACACCTTAAATTACAAATGGGAAAGAAAGACTGATGTCTTCTGAGGCTGCTACATTTGGCAGCCTGCCTCCTGATAAGCCTACTGTCTCCCGTGTGGGTATATAGTACCGTGTGTAGCTTCCAATGTCCTCTTGCGTCTCGCTTCCCTTTGAGATGTGTCCTTTAGATGGTTGATCGGTGGCCTGTGCCTTTTTCTCAAACCATGTTCTGACAGAAAAAGATTGCCGTGGGCTCGTCATAACAATGAGGGCCTCGGTCTATTGTTCACTCAGCGACAGCATAGTCTGTCAAAGAGCGCGAGTGGGTAATTGCCACTTCTCTTCCATTATATGGTGTCTTTGTACACAGCCGCACATTCGCCGACTACGGTATAGACAATAATTGTTAGGAATGTGCGACAATCTCGTCCACTGATTGACAGGTTCGAACAACGGCTTTGATCCACAGTGAAGGGCTCACAATGGACAGATACAATTTGCATTCAATATGTGTCGGGAGATACCGGCGCGGGCGGGAGAAGTGTCGACTGAGCACTAATTCTGTTCCTGTAGAAAATAGCCCATGTATGTTGTAACTTTGCGGTATATTTGCCCGTTGTATGACGTCTCTTTTTTGTGTCCTCTACTGGATTTAGGCTAATTCTATTCATAATAGGCCTATCTCTCACTCTCTCACCCACTCGCATCCTTCCATCCACCCCTCCTTTGTTCTCCTCCGTGCGTTTTCCGTTTCTCGTGAGCGCGACTCATGGTAGTTTTATTTTTAGCTGTATCACGTCAGTTGCACCAGACTGTCATACTGGCTATTTATGTCCTACACGCACGCCCCTTTACATCTTACATCAAGTGTGAATGTGCATGTGAACAGATGAGTAAAGCAAAGACGACAGCAGGGAGAGAGGCCAGTTGCCAGGGCGAACTCCTCTATTCTCCAGGGTCATTTGAAAGGGGTGACCCTAACAGCTGATTGGCTAATTCCCTGGTCTCTCAGCCATCTCGCGATACGAGGAAGGATATCAAGGTTACACATGCCGAATCACGTGGTATTCAGTTGGGAATCAAAGAGACAGCATGTTATCCTTGGCAAACTGTGGGTAATAAAAACATGAATTTCCTTTTAAACTGCAGACATGTTATAACATTAGGCTACAGCACGTGATAATCCTGCCACATGCACTGCCCTATAACAAGGTGATAAATGATCTGTGGGCAGTGTAGCTGAACCTTTATTCTGTAGTGCACAGTATATCACCACTGATTATGACTAAATTTATACCTACTGCTTTAAGAGCCAATATAGCCACAGTGCTGCAAAGCACAATAGGTCTGCAGTAGATCTTAATAGAATTTAATAGTAAAATGGCGCTGGTGGTATAGGGCAATGATAATTATATATATATGGATGATTAAATGCATGTGCAAATTCATGTCTGTAAGTAGATGGAAATGGACATATTGAATGACCTCATAACATGTTAATTAAAGCTCTGTATCACACTGATGCATGTTAACCTAATAATACCACACAAAGGATATAGCTAAACATTTGATTAAGAATAGGTGAGTATAGGCAATGTGATGTCCGCACACAACACACTTAATTAACTTAAGTATCTGTAGTCGACATGATGTATTGCAACAGGTATAGCTTGTATGCCAACAAATCACTTAAATCAATCCACAGTCACACTCTGTAAATCTGTTGGCCCGGCAGTCCACCTGAATGTATTAGTGTGCTTGTGTGTAGCTAGCGGAGATGTGATTAACTATTGAATGAAATAAGAGAATGTGCAGGCATGGGGTATAGGGGAGGGCTGGCCAGTGACCTGGTGAGGTATTGGTCATCTGGATATTGTGCCATCAGTACGAAATGAAGCATCTGGCACATTCACGATTTGGCCTTCTCAAATATAATGTATTTACTGTGTTCCAAACACACACACACACACACAACACACACAGATTGATGGGGGATTGAAATGTGTCCCTCTGTCGGCCGGATTAAGCTAAAGCATAATTAGATTCCCTAGAACAAATTGCCATTCCGTTGAGGACACCAGCTACCCGAACAAACAGCATTCTCTTTAGCTTACTTGAATCTGCCAGCTTTATTTTCTGTGATTAACATACCGTGGTGGTCATGAATGTATTATTCTGCCTCAGAAGCTGGGAATATTCATGAATGTACCAGACCCATACGTGTGAGTGTGAAGGGTTTTAATAGTGCAATAATAATGAGAGGGCTCTTGCTTTTTCTTTGATTGTAGAACCTTTACAATCAATGGGTCATGTTTGCTATACTTATCATGTCTTCTCCCAGTAAAAGCATTTAACTTAACCGTATTTGTCACAGAATCAATTATTCATTTGTAAAGTAAAGTATTCACTGTGTGTGTGTGTGTGTGTGTGTGTGTGCGTGTGTGTGTGTGTAATTGTGTTAAAGATATCAAATATAAAAAGCTTTACTGAAGGCACCCCATGAAAGCATAGAGAAAATCACTAAGGTGAAAGAAACACAGTTGACTGAGGAAACTAATGAATGTGTGACCACTACAACCAATCAAATGTCTCCCTCCATGTTCTGCTACATACAATGTATAGCAGGGGCAAAATAACCAGTAATCAGATTTTGGCCTATACCATCCCAGACATCATAAAAACAAATGAACCAACGTAACCTATGTGAGTAACAGAAGACATGAGCATACAGTATATCTGAGCACATCTCAGGTAGACAGCCAGACCTACTTGAACTCATTCCTAGGAGTCATCGCCGTCCCCGAGACTTGTCTGTCTCTGGAGACACTTAAAGGGCATGTTTGACACCTAATTCCTCCAGATATACTCTGTTAAGGCAGGCCCTCAACAGATAATCAATAGATAATTATGCAACCTGAGCACGTAGCATCTGTTGCACGCATGCACGGTTCAGTGCATGTGCTTGTATAGTACAGTTTAGGGTGACAGGGTGACACTAGACCTCAATTGGGAACAAATTGCTGGCAAACAGCTTCACATCCTACACATTAATTGCCGGTGTTGCTGTGGCCTGTACAGTGAACAAGAACATAGTCACCTTAAAGAATACATTTAATCAATATAACGGTTCATTGTGTTGTTTGTGACAACCTCAGTAGCCTGTCTCTTTCCCTACCAATTCCAGCACGATTGATAACCTGATCCTCAACTAAATGACTGCAGATGAAATCAGGATTTCAAAAGAGAAAGAAAAGAAGGGCCCAGAACACAACAGGGTGACTGTATGTCTCTGTATATTATACTGTCTGTACATTTAGAACATATTCAAATATTAAAGTTATATAGGCTTGTGCAGTTCTCTGTAGAAAGTGGCAAACAGAAGCATGTTGTCTGCATGCTACCTTTACTTAAAAGTTACAAAACCGTTATGTGGAAGGGCTTCATTCTTTTTCCAGATGACAGAATAAAGCTTTTATCACTTTAGTAACCATATCAGTAGTTACACGGAGGCAAATGTTATATACTGTAAAGTATAGTAAGATTTGGTTTGTGTTATTTCAATGAAACAATTATCTTATTTTACCTTTACCTTTACACTTAAATTAATCTAAACAAATCAAAATATATGGCGGTGAGCCCTTCTCTGTGCATTACACTTAATGGAGAGAGTTCTCTGTCTCGTAAAAGCACTCTTGTTTAGACATGACCACATGTGAACATACTATATTTATTATTATAATGAGTATGCAAAATGTTGCATGCATTGTTGCATTACAGTACATAGCTTCGCATCGCACTGCCAGTAAATATTGGACTGCTTGATTTGAGTTGGAGGGCATACCTTTTCATGTGTCGTTGCTTTATCACAGACTGTAGACCCACTAACATTAAAATGAACAGATTACTGACACGATTCCCACCCTGGTCTGTATGTTTGACAAGTTCATTGTGTTTCGTTTCAGTATAAAATGTATAGCATTATGCTAAACACATCCACAATATAACTATATTTAGTACATGTCGATGCCAAAACACACAGTTTGCTTGCCTTTCTGCCAGTCACATTAAAAGCTATTTTATTATGGGAAATATAAAGTGTATATGGCTGGGCCATGGTTTGGCCAGCCTGCCATATACTGCAGTCTGGACTGGCTGCATACATTATTTATTTATTTTATTTATTTCCAATTTATGGCCCGCTTGCTTGCATCCAGTATCAAAATGTCTTGTAAATTGTCTTGGTGGAGAAATACATCTAGTGTGCCATACAATCAGTGTAGTGATTACCATGACGGACAACTATTGATCACGCAAGCTGCCATAGCCTAATTGGAAAGATCTCAAGTGCCAGCCTGGGCGAGTCACAATGTACACACCAGTCCTGCACTGTACTGCAGCTACTGCCCTTAGCTAGCTAACAACTAGCTTGCGTTGCCCCCAGCTGTCTACTGGCTTTGTGTGCCTTCAGCCTCGATGTAATCCCCAAAGCCACGTCTGTCCTCGTCACCCCCCACATTCTCTCTCTCTCTCTCTCTCTCGATGACGGGGCTTGTGTTGTGCTCGCCCTATTTTCCATTTCTCTCTCTCTCTCTCTCTCTCTCTCTCTCTCTCTCTTTCTGACAAACTGTGCCTCTTATCTCAACCAGCCCTGTTCAATGGTCACATTCCATTCCCAAGCCAGGGGACAATGGCACTTGAGGCCGGTGAGGACACTGTGTTGTGGGGAGGTAATTTACCTAATTGTAATCTCTGTCCTTAAGAGACACACTCTCAGGAGGGGGTCACATCATGTGCCCATGTCATCCTCTTACATGCCTCATGGTGGTGCCACCATGCAGGATAGCTGTGTTTTGCGATAGCAATTGTAAGATAATACTTTTTTGTGTCAAATTGTGTCAGGTATTTTCTCACAGCCTGCTAGCTCCGCTCTGTGTGCGAGCTGATAAAAATAATGTGGTGTTTCTACACAGCCCACTGGCTCTGTTCATGGGAACACAAACAAAGTGGTGCAGGACGCACCACACAATAATATCACCCGCCTTGGCAATGTATGTCCAATATAGGGGGCGGAGCCTCTGAGGGAGCGCCTCATATGGCATTGTAGGGAGAGATGTTTTTGTTTTGACTCACAATCTATCTATTGTTGACGGTACCTTTAAAGCAATATCACGTTAATATTTTGTAGTGTTTGGGGAGTGTTTCCTTATGAAACCATTTGAGACCATGCTGTGCTTAGTTATATATGCTAGTTATGCTAGCATACAGTTGAACTATTATTTACTCACCAACCATGCCAACAGCATACAGTCAAACATGCTCATCGTGGTCATACACATGATGGCAGTGCAGGTCTAAGTGTTCGGAGGGCCTTAGGGTCGAGGAGGGTGCATGATGCATGTATGTTTATGATTTTGTGTCCCCACACAGCTGTTCTGCAGGCACTATGGGCAGTCAAGGTCACTGACATATCCCTCCTCACCTCGTTTCCCCCGGGACTCAGTCAGTGGTTTGCTCCCCATCCCCCATCTTCTGTCCAACTCTCTTCCCTCTCTGCCGCCGCTTCCTCTATTTATAACTGGCTTAGTGGCATTGAAGAGCGAGAGGGTTATTCTCTGCTTTCTGCGTCGCCTGTACCTGCCTGCAATTTGCAAAGTCAGTTAATCCCCTAATGCAGTGGGTGTATACAGCGTACACTGAATGTGATGAGCTATTACACGTGGTATAGGGTCGGAACCAGTGTAATATTTTCCCTCCAGTGATCACTTTGTATCCAAACCAGTCTATTAAAGACATATTTAGAGCTTTTCATTCGTTAAGGATGCAGTCCTCATTTATATTAACCGTGGAAGACCCATTCCAAAGAACACATCACTTAGTGCGCCAAAAAACACATTTGCTAATTTTTATTTTTATGTTTTCTTTTTTAAAAGACACATTTGTAAATGTGTTGATGTGCATGGTATGGAATTGATCAAACATTACTCATGTATGTATTTAAATACACGTAATATACTGAAATGCATTTTATTCAGCTTTGTTTTACATGTGTATGCAAAGTACAGGCCTAAAGATTACATGTCATTTTGAAATATATTAACAATTATGATTTTTAGCTAGCTATTATAGCAACTCTCAAACCATATCCATCTTCAATGTACTAGAATGGTCATGTTACTGTGGTAAACAACATGTCAAAAGTAACAGTCTATTAAAGCCTCACCACTCCTTAAAACCCCATGCATCTGAGCAGTGTGCAGTCAGAATACTTATATTGCTGGTAGGCTACTGCAGCGTCATGGAAGCGAGGCACAGGCCATCTGCATTACCAGACACTACTGTATGTGTATACTATGCCTGCTTTACCCTAAAACCTACTCCATACTCCTCAATATTGAATAAAGTGCAGTAGTACAGTATGGATGGATATTCTACTGCATGTTGTCATTTCATAATACCCATCTTAATACTCCTAGACGTTTAATTTATTTAATAATGAATGCGAATGTATATTGCTAAAATAGATGAGTAACACAGGAAAGAGAATAATTAAATTCTGCATTTACCAGGTGTTCTAAGCCTTTTGGCTTTGGCACACAATGGTCTAGCGCCCTCATGTGGATTTCTTTAGATGATGCAACTGCATTCTGCAGTTCCTTTCTCGATACTTTCTTCTACTGTAGTATCAATATTGTGTACTCACTGTACCAACTTATTGTACAAGTTATCTTGATAACTGAAATATGGAGGCATAGAAAGGCCAAGCATACTTTAGCCAGGTTAGGTCAAAGCTCGGCTTACATATTTTATCATACAACATGGCAAAATATGTAATAAGACAATAAAATACCTTTCTGGTTTGTGAAAATTAAGTTTAACAAGTTAAAATCACTTAAAATCTTTATTGAATCAACATACTTGCACATTGATTTGACCAAAAAATAAATCACATGATTGTAGTTATTTTTATAAGTTTTCAGTGTTAAAGTAGTAACATATTCTCCCAAATCATACTCCAATATGGCTTTGGTGGATACAAATAACAATTACAGTTATGCAGAAGCCACATTCGTCATTAGAGGTATCACGTTTATTCCAAACCTACCATATCCCTTTTCTTTTAAATAAATACAAATAAAATAAAAAAAACTTCACAGGGCCGAGCATAATCACAATACACCTTTGAGGTCACAGTGTCTGTTTCTTGGTACTACATTTGGTTTGTGATCGCAGACGGTCTGATTAGCTACAGCTCCACAGTTACACAAGGCAAAATGCCTGAACCACACCACAGACCAACGCAGTAAGAAGGGGGGTGATGTAGAAATTGTGCCAACCCCACCATGTCAGAACCCGTCATGCACTTCAGTGTACAGTGTTCATTTAGGAAACCCCAAAACATTTTCTTGTCTCTGCTACAATAAAATACCAACAGTACTCAGATATACGCAAGCCTGTCGGTTTATATACAATAATTAGAGAGATAATTACATTTCATAAAACATTTTAAAAGGAAAATGCAGTATTAAAAATGGTACGCTCCTTGATTGTGTTACAAGAACATCACATTTCTACCTAAGCTCAACGGTTGGATGTGCTGTCGGTGTAGGGAAGGGGCATGCACATTCAGAGATTCCAAAGCAAACAGCTTTTGGTAATGCAGACAACAAATCAAGCAGTGCACCTTAAACAGTATTCCAGACAAAGAAGTGAGCATCAGTCCATTTCCCACACACACCGCAGGGAATTCAAGTTGTTCCTTGGCAGGCACGCATGCTCCTCTAGTGGTCGATGTGTGGACAACGAGCACACGTGCGCCTGTATGTGAAGTCTCAGACATACATGGCAGGCGACACAAAGCTCTCTTCACGGTTGACGTTAGCCCCCTGCAGCCGATCTTGGGGGTAGAGTGCGGACAGGTAGGCTGGAGGGGGCATCTCATCGTGTTCTGTGTCACTGTTGTCTCCGAGGAGGGGAGGAGGAGGATGAGAGTAATGATCCACCTCGCCATCGCCGTCGTAGTCAGCATCATCGTGGTAGTCTAGGTCCTGTCAATCGCATTTGATAAAGGACACCGTTAATATCTTGTGTGCAAAATAACTACACCGACAAAATAGATGACTAACGGCTCAATAATTGTATGGTGCATTACTTCATATCATTTTATTAAATTTCTCTAAAGGGAACGCAAGAAACAAATCCATCCCGGCTTTGCACCATTTCTATACTGCGTCACAAACATGGCTGTGGCTTTACCGTGACTGGCTCTGCATTCTGGGTAGTGTAGTACTGGTAGTCCAGAGGTCTGTCATCAGACATTGGGTCATGCGCGTTGTTCAGCTGGAATACATAATCACCAACACATTTGAGAAAGAATCACTTATTCAGAGGGGAGTGCTCTGAGACATTTCATTATAAAATGTATTATAAAAATAAATAAAAGCACATTATCTCACCTTGTCAGTGTAGATGGTGGTCTTTGTAGGAGGTGGGGGCTTGTACTTTGGTGGGCCGCTGAAATGGAAAGATACGCAAGATGTCTAACTCAGTAAATCACAAAACATACTGACCAAATAGTTTGAACAGTATTTGAGTGGATCATGCCTTATATTCTAAATTTTTATTGCTTGTTAGTATTTATTCTGCACAGCACTTTAACATGTTTAGAAAGGGGCTACTGTATATAAACGTAATTTTAAAAGGTACACTTAATCTGTGTCTGGAATGCCCATATTATAAAACCTCAGAGGACATCATTGCACTCTTTCATGGACTAACATTACTAGCACTTTGAGGTTTGCTTCAAACATAAAGTGCATTACAAATACAATTATTATTAAAAGACAGTGTCAATACTTACTCCCTGAAAGAATTGCGGCGTTTCTGGTACAATGCTATGATTGCTCCAATGATGGCCAAAACTATGATGACAGCAATGATGCAGCCAATTATAATGCCTGTAGTGGGGTTCTCTGGAAGACGGGTTTCTGTAAAAAAAAAACAAAAGGATAAAACGATACATTTCAAAAATGTTATGCACTACTGCAAATGTTTATATTTCATTATTCTTCTAAGCCATGTATTAGTTCTCTATTCTATGTGTATACCGTAACAAAACACAGGTACTTCTGTGGTAATGCAATACTGTGAAAATGAGACGAATCTTGAAAGTAAATAAATGATGTGTTCTCTGTGTGTGTGTGTGTGTGTGTGTGTGTGGTGGGGGGGGGGTCGGGAGATGTAGAGAGGTCTTGATTATTCACAGGGCTTATTAAGAGAACCCAAAAGCATCAAAAAATAGGCTCCACTAATCATCCATGACTGGTGCACGTGCACCTGCACACATGCACGTTGAATCAAGTTACGACCTGGCTCATTATGCACTGGTATTCCTGGGGGATTATGCTAATGAGGGGGCGGTAAAGGGCACAGATGATCTGAGGCTCATTCGATCAGAACAAACCGCGTTCCTGGTAATTGGATAGGTCATGATTGAATATTGTTAGTGGTCTAATTACAGCTCTCCCCTAACAATACCCTCCTTTGAATATCTCAAAAAATTGAATTAGCTTGATGTCACATTGAAATACATGAGCAACATGCAACCTTTATGTGAAGTACATTTATTCTGAGAAAAA